>JAGDQP010017414.1:21786-38579 GCA_022664845.1 Lepisma saccharinum | reverse complement strand
AAAGGACGATTATTATTTAATTTACCAGATTGCGATCTGGTCACGTTTCGACACCGACTTATTTCCATTAAATTTACATAAAAAGTTCCAGGCAAGTCAATAATTTAAGTCAAGATACTTCAATACGTGGCGAAAACCTATTGTTTTTTACTGTAAAAATTACGTTCAGCGCTAAGCAATGATTTTGCCAAACCCCACTAGACCTTCTTCATGCCACCAGAATGTTTCTACAGCTCCCTCGGTGCGAAAATAATGTGAACGAAAAACGATAAGAAACTCAATAAAGGTACTCTTACACCATTCGAATTTCCTTTTACACCCCTACATCCTCCCAGTTTAGCAGTCTTGGCAAAAATTTATGGAGTTAATCATCAGCGAATGCCTTCTTACAGAGAAATATACCCATCAGTGCGTTCCAAAAACCATAGGGGAAAACACGATTCGTGTTATTATATTTTTAAATGTAAAGTAAAATGTATTTATAAATAAAATAGCCAAGGAGGAGATTAAAATAAGTTTCAGGAAGATATTAATGTCCAACGAATGTTATTATTAGTATAAATAATATAAAAATATGTAAAGAAACCTTCAAAATCAGGCTTTTATAAAAATGAACTAAAAGGTAGAAAATCATCCATTTATAAGTTTCAAGAATTATAAGAATAAGAATGAAAACATGGGGTACTCATAGAAAACCATGTCCATGTTATTATTACATAATAGTAATCACAGTGGTAATAATAAAAGCGTGGTAATAAAAAGCGTGATAAACAGACTATTACGTAAGGCATCGTAATAATAAAAGCGTGGGGAAAATAATGGCATGGTAATAATAAAGATGATAAAAATACTAAAAGCGTGGTAATACTGAAGGACATTAAATCAAGTCAATTATAAAAAAATGTGAAAAGAACTGTGATGCGAATGAACCAAAAGCAAAGAAAAGAAAAAGGCAGACATTTATGAAATAAAATTGAAAATGTTCCTCAAGAAAGGAGATAGCTTAAGTTCATAGAAGTTTTAGCTGAAAGACATCAGAAGTGAAATAAACACAGTAACAAATAGTCATCTGGTACTAAAGTGGAACTAGGTGTTAAATTACCACAAACCTGTAGTTAACTTCTCACTTTGACGCTAGTAAGGAGGGCTTGATAATGATTACTATAATTTTGGTAACTTATATCTAAGGTTACTCTATAGATATAGTAGTTAATCTATGAATGCAAACACATATGATAATATGATCCAAGTGAAATCCTTTAATAATAAATTTACTCACATTCTATATTATTTTATTGTACAAGATTTCTGAATCTTGTCATTAATCTGGACTCAAATATCTCATCGAATGACTTCAATAGAATACGTCAATCATTACTTAACAGTTCACAAGCACACTAAATCATGTTTCCTACCATAGACTACATAAACAATATATGACAATCGTCTACGTTCCCACAACAAATCCTTAGAGTGTAAAAATTATTCGTTTTTATACCCTAACACTAGGCAGAATTAGAAACAGAAAGCAGTTTACATTTGTAAGAGTCTATACGCGTAGTTTTCTGTTTTTTTTATCTTTTTTAATATTTAATGTTGAGATTCTTGTGCTTATTCATCCTCTTGTTATTTTCATTCCAGTTACTGAAAGGGTCCTCTCAGCGGATGAAAAACCGTGGGAGATTCTAAAGCAACTAGGGAAAGATTCCATTCGGCAAATGGAATTAATGCGTTTCTACTTACAACTGAAACAGGACCCTCATGGACCTAATTTGGCACTTTTCGTTGGAAACCTTCCTCCTAACCTCTCGCAACGTGTTTATGAGGATTTGTTAATTGAGTTCCTTGGAAGAGGTTAGTATGGTACTGTAATTCATTTCTTTATAAAATATAACGTATATAGTAAAGAAACGACAGATGTTGTCCCTGGAAAAATATGTGTTCCTCATTTGTTCAAATTGTCGATGGTATGTACAATTATCTTCAGGAACTATAATTAGGAACAGGTTAAGTAAAATTACGGTGTCAGAATTCTGGTAAAACGCACAATCAGTTATCCTTCGACTGTGATTTTAAACGTGAATCGCCATGTTGCCAATGTTAATTTACAAAACACAGACGAATGAAGGACAGAAATTTACGCCTTAAAATGATTCTGACGCTGATGTTATTTTACTGATATAACTACTGATCATAGTTCCTGAAGATCATAATTCAGAATCACCGAAAGTTTGAACACATAAAAACACGTACTCTTCGGCGGAACAATGCTTTTTGTAAGTACTTACATAATTTTGGAATTGAAAAATTCTTGTTGTATCGTGCTTCTGCAATACCTCAGATTGAAATAATTTCCTTGCAGCGCACACAAGACTTCTTTTTTTTCTTCTTTTTTTAAATGTATGGTGATTGCACAGATATTTAAATGTATAGTATTTAAAATGTATGTAATTTGGAAAGATCATGGTCTCCTTTCCTAGAAGATTTACTCAGAATACACAAACACATTGTCCAACTTTGCCATCTTTATTACTTGCCCTTATGTTATTACTAGCCCCTATGTTATTACTAGTAAACAAATTACAAGTTAAACTAAATTATTCGATTGCTTGTAGATTTATTTACGTGCATTATGTTTTATACTGTACAAAGTATACATTTCTGTTGATCAACCAATATTAGGTCATTGTTAGGTTTTTCAATGTACTAATTTCTGGCTGTTTCTTATTTACGAGCTGGCAACACTAAAAGAGTTGAAGGGAGAAAAAAATATTCGCTGCCATATAAACAGTTCAAACTTCAGTTACAATCTTCTTTTTCCTTCTTTCACTCTTACTTTCTATATACTTATTTATTTACTTTCCGCCTCCGATAAAGAGCACGTGGCTTTGCTCGAAAATATATTTGGGCAACTGCATATGAAAGATGTCGGGAGAAAATAGGGATTGTCCATTTCTAGCGATTTTGAACTGTATAGATCATTCTGTTGGGGAAAATTGGAACTACAAAACTGTCAAAGAACGAAGAGTTAAAACTCATAAATGACCACAGGAAACACTATTCGGTGAACCGTTTAAACAGTAAGCGATTAAGGAACTAAAACTTGATTTTCTCAATAAACCTGTTTAGTGACATTTCTTGTTTCCTTCGTCGATTTAATCTAATCTCGCTTATTAGTGACACACCTGCCAAAGACTTTCAATGCATTATTGCTTTACATTAGGTCTGATAAAGCCCCTAATACGCCTGTTCGTGGCTATGTGGCGCGCAGCGTTGACCACACTGCCGTCACTCAGGTAGATGCAGTTCCACCAAGCGCGGAGAGATGACGTTAGGGCAGGCTCAGGACCTATCGATCTGTAACGCCAGTGTTTTTTTTTATTGCTTTACGTAGATATTTACTTATGTGGGAAAGAATTAGGTAAAATGAACAGACGAATGGTGTTACAGAAGAAATTATAAGCGGATAATTACTATGGAGAGTCAAAAGTGTTTCAATATTTACCTACGGCATCATCTCCGCCCCTTTTTTTTAACTCAACTACAAAATGAACGCTATTACCTAATACAGGGTGAGACAATTTTGCCAGCCTATAACGTCTAAAATTCCCATTGGAGAAACCATCAGGTGTTTCTGCTTAATCCAGTATATGATAAAAATGTCCATACGTTATCCCTTGTAGTACCGTCCAAATTCATGCCTAACTGTGGTAGCTCCGTCTAGTAGGGATATATTATTTAATACTGAAATTTGGAAAAAAAAAGAACATGACCTTTTTAATTTTAATTTATTATAGATTTATGTGAACTTTGTGTAATATCATGTTATTGCTTTTCTTTTCAGAAAATAAATTTGTTTCTATTGGCCCAATATATTATGAATATGGTTCCATGGTGATAACCTATGAAGATTCAAATACGGCTGTGAAGGCATTGTATGCTTTAAGAGAATCTTGCTATGAAGATAAACAACTGCTAGGTAAGTACTAACAACGTGTTAATCTCCTCTTATGAATTTCTGAATGTAAATGACAAGTAAAGGTAGCAATAGAATTTAAGTATCAAGCTATATTTCGAAATTACCAACCTTGTTCATAAAGAAGAGCAGTAGTCAGCATGATCTGGCTCAGCTCATCATAATGAAAGCCCATGCCCTAATTATTATTATTATTATTATTATCGTTCTATATCCTCCTTTCCTTTATAAGAAGCCTTTCCTACTTCATATTTTTCACCCACTGTCTCCGGTGGATGAGTGGTTACGCTTATTTCCTTGCAATCACGGGGTACCGGGTTTGATTCTTGGTAGGAACACAAGTGATAGAAGAGTCCACTTTGAAATGTAAATCGCGTCCTTAGAACATATCCAGTTTAGCGCAGTGGTAAAGCACTATAGATTCACCATGCCCAGGAACCCCTGGGTCATTACTTACTTCTCTCTAACCCTCTAGCTTCCCTTCTTTTCCTCAGCGTTTATTAATTATTTAGTTATTTATTTCTTATGACCTAGCTACTTGTCATTAGTTTTCCATAGTGGCGGATTAATCCGTCTTTGTTAATATATCACAATGTTATTTGGAGGCCATGGGCTAAAGACTCTATTAGGGTTCCTGTTACCTATCATTTGTAGTCGTAAGGGTAAATAATTTACCTTTGTCGGTGTCCCTGAACGAATGCGGGGCCCCTTTAGATCCCCCTTCCTTAATCAGGCTCTGCTAAGTGCTATATATTTTCTATAACTTTTGTTTCTTGATCAATATGTATTTATCGACAAAAGCTTAATACTTATTTGATTTTGTCTGTGATTACTGTTTTTGCATAACTATTCTACACACGTAAGTAACCTCTTTTCTAAATATAAACATATAAAAAAGAAAAGGAAAAACAGACTGTATTATTACTCAACGAAATATTTATTTAGTGTTTTATATCACAAGTCTCAAATGAACTCGATCACATGATAAAAAAAAATGTAAGAAGCGATTTCTGCCTTTTAAGATAGCTAATAATAAGGAACCTTATATACCCGCTTTGTCCGTCAATCCGAGTGTCAAAAAATCTCATGAACCACAAGGAGTAAAGAGATGGTAGAGGCGTCGTTGGAAAGTAGCTAAATTAACTCATAGCCGCCTCGAATCTTCTTAGTTGATCAGTGTTGCCAACCTACTGTTTGCATTCTATTTTTTTAATTGATTCCATTTCGTTTGACATAGCAGCACCAAACTAGGCATAAACGTGTACTACGGAATAAACTAAAATATTAACGTTAATCTTCAGGTCAGTGTAACGTGTCCCGCTAACATCTGACTTGTTTGGAAATTTTATGGTAGGGTTACATCCTCCGAAAAGACCTGGTCAAGAAACTATTCTACTACAGATGGAAATGCCACCTAATGAGACCAACGGAAAATCAAACTCTAAGTAGGTGGCGTGGCGAAGTTATAGAAGATCGTGTAAGAAATTTCATATGTACAAAATCGAGGTTCCCAGAACAAATAATTTTGAAGCCGAAAATGTAAGGAAATCGCTTTCGCATTAGTTATGCAGTCATTATGAAAATTAAAGGGGGAAGTGGGGGAGTTCATAGCGTATCTAACCTGTTAAAAAATAGTAAAAGATCTTTGAATTTAGCTACCTTGAAATAGTAACGAGTAGGTATACATTGCAATGTATCAGAAATATAAATGTAAAATATGCCACTAAAATGTATTTCTTAAACTCAATAATCTCAAACATTAAACTGCTTTTTGCTCATCATTTTATGTTGTCTCGTTTGCCTTACAGTTATGTTGTTACCAAATATAGAGCCTAGGATGGTTCCAGCTGGTGTACAGCCTTTGTTAGTATTTGTTAATGTAAAATCGGGTGGATGTCAAGGTTTGGAGCTCATATCAAGTTTCCGCAAGCTGCTCAATCCGTATCAGGTGTTTGATCTGGATAATGGTGGACCACTGCCAGGGTGAGTATATTTTGTGGCGTCAGGATGTTTTTTTTAGTTAAATTTTAGTTTAGAAACAGTCACCACAATACACTAGTCCTTAATTTGAAATGAGATAGCTTTACGTGCACGAGAATCATTGTATGATTATGAGTATAGTTTGTTCGTTCTGTGTAAGTACATCAGTTACGAGAAGTCGTAAATTTATCTGATACTTCCGGAATACATCCACAACCCCCACAAATCAAAGGTAAAAAATCAACTTTGTACTTTTTTTTTAAGTGGAAAGTTAGGTAGAATGAGGCATAGAGTCCAGAAGTAAGGCAAAATAGCTATTCTTGAATGTAAAAAATATAACAACTTGAAGTTCATTATAGGATCTTAAGTTCACTTTTGGTTTTATTTATCTATTTTTAGTGTATAATGCCTACCTTCTTATCCCAGTGTATAGTGGTGACTGTTTCCATCCCTTAACAAACATTCACTTCATTGTAGCAACTAGTGTAGTAAATCATGTTTTCATGTTCAGATTTTTCTTTAATTTCGAGAAATGGAACGTCACGGTAGGTACTCCAGTTGAAACAAACTCGCGTGCATTCTAATGATGTTACCTTCTTCAAGTCAGCGTTAAATTCTGCGGCAATTCTTCTATGAATATTTGTCGTAATTCTCAGTTTCTCTCTTCCTAGTAACAATCTCAAACTAGATTCATGTTAAGAAAGGGGTATTCGTTTTTGTTTCATTTATTCTAAAACGCTATCCTAAACGGTGTTGATCATCCCCGCCATCTTGGTAGCCCCTTTCCATTGATATACGTGGGAATTGTGTTACTCGTTTTATGTCTCCCAGGAGTGTAATTTTTAACTTCTGTTTGCGCCTAATATTTAGTCAATAGCCATATTTATTGTAACATGACGTTTTATAAAAATGCATTATTATCTATACAGACAATATTATTTGCCATTGACATTGTTTTTTATATATTTAAGTATTAATAACATTACGGTTATATATTTGAAGAAACTTGAACATTTGCAAAACATTAACAGTGAAAATAGCCACCAAGACAAATTTCGTGAAAGCAGAACTTGAATATTCCACTTCTCAGAGACAAGAAACGAATTAAACAATTCCTATATAAATCAGTAAAATAATGCATACCCAGATGGCGGCGGTGATGTACACCGTTAAGGAGATCCCTGAGTATATTACAAGTCAACATAGTATTTTGCTAATTTTCTAATCAGTAACCAAATTCTTTTAGCTACTCCATCCTTGGAGGGTATAACGTTTCACACAACAACTGCAAGTGACCTAGACCGAATTCTAAAATTACACTTGATGTTCTCAGATCGCAATGGCAATATCGTTTAGAATATTACACCGAGATACTGCTGATTATTGACCTTACCACAACGTTATAATTAAAGAACTTTTGCAAGGGACAAGTGACAATAATTATTTCGAAAACTTAAATGCTTGTTATCTGTCTTTCAGGTTGTATGTTTTCCGACACATAGCCGACTACAAGATCTTAGTCTGTGGTGGAGACGGAACTATTGGCTGGGTTTTACAATGTTTGGACAACGTCGGCCAAGATAGTGAATGTTCGTCTCCTCCTTGTGCAATTGTGCCACTTGGAACAGGTATTTCTCTCTCCTTTTTAAAATATATTTTAACTTGGTTATTTTTATTTGTAGTTTGTAAAATGTCACATATTCCCTTTTAAAAATGACCGATTCAATTTTAAAACTAGTATCAATTCTCTAACAATCGAATACATTAGGACTGAAAATATGAAAAGCTAAGTTTATTTGTTGCTCTTGTAGGTGTTCAGGTAGCTGAAAAGGATTTATGCTTTTTGTCGTAAAATCCAGAAGATTTTATGTTATTTTTGTTTGGCGCTTTCTTTTGTGAATTAAAGTCAAAATGAATAGTTTTATTATTGTATATTAAAATTGATTCAAATGTGTTTGAACATAAGTCCAGTGTAAGTAGAAGAAGAAGACTGGATTTTTTAAATATGTATTTACAGAGTGCAAGTACTTCTATGTATAAACCAGTTATTAGGTAAACCAAAATAAGAACATGGATCAACGACAGACTATGTATATTTGATGTGTTTATTTGCCTGTCTTTAGAAGATGGTTAGAGCACGTTCAACTTATTGGTTTTACCGGGTCTAGGTTTGATCATGAAGTCAACTCACGCCCAGTAAATATCTCTTCACTTAATTTGAATCATTATAATTTTATTCTTACTATTATGAAACATGTAAGATAATATGAGTCCAAGAATTTTACTTATTCTATATTAATGCTGTTGATATCTGCAGGAAATGACTTGGCTCGAGTGCTCCGTTGGGGACCAGGGTATACAGGTGGTGAAGATCCGTTGAATTTGTTACGAGATGTTATTGATGCTGAAGAAATTAGGTTAGATCGGTGGACGGTAGTTTTCCATCCTGAAGAAAGCAAAGACAAAGATGTTCAGCTTCCAAATTCAACAGGTTAGTAATTGTGAAGTTAGTTTGCAGGATTTTTCTGTTTCCTATTTGACTTTAATGATCTTTTTTTTATTTATTTTAGTAAATTTCTAACGAGATGAAAATACTATGATTTAGTGATGCGTCAGGAAAAAAAAACATTGAAGGAAAGAATTGGTTTAAAAAATATTAGAGGTGTTATCATATAAGCATAAAAATAGAGAAATGTATACCAGACTGACTGAAGTATAATAAGTATTGAGTCTGTGTTAAATAGGTCTCCTTGGTACCCAACGTCGCGGACTTCGGATCGGCAATGAGGAGGCACACGGACTCCAACTCCGCTACCGCCCATTATAACAGGTTTTGCCGAGCGAATGCCACGGAAATGCCTCAACTAATGCTCTGACGCTATTTTCCCCATCCGTGTCACCGTAAGAGTGATTGCTGAGTGATGTAATCTCAGGTCTTAGGCCATAGCTGCCTGTCTGTCCCATAAACATAAATCAGGTATAATAAATAAAGAGAAAATTGAGAAAAAATGTTGATTAGATGTCTCCTGTTGTACGAAGCGAAAGCATGAACTCCACGAAACTGTGATGAAAGCTAATTGCAAGCCGTGGAAATGTGGATGTGAAGAAAATAGAGAAAAAGCAGATGAAAACAAGAAATAGATACGACCCCAGAGAGATGGCGAGAAGCTAGCAACATTGGAGCAAAAAAATAACGCAAGAAGATTTAAAACATTCCTTACTCAGAGTATGTACTTACGGTAGGACGCCATTGAAGAGAACAGAGGAAGAGGAAGAATGCGAATAAAACCTTTGGACAGTAGTAAGGAAAGTAAAGTAAATCGTACGCTAAGACAGAAAGGAAAGTTGAAGAACAGGTCGAACTTGTTGAGTAATAACGTGTTGTTATTGAAAGTTGCATCATTAACTAGACGATGTAATTAAGGTTTTGTTTCCAGTATCCTGCGTTAATTGTAGGGTGCAAAAGTAATTTTGTTCCCAGGTTACTTTGCTAGATCTCTTCCCTGTATGCTGCATCTTCATTGGTGTGATACCAATCCACGTGAAACAAAAAGAGAATTCTAATATTGTGTTATTAAATTCCCATCAAGCCTGTCCAAAATTGAATTGGAGAATCGTTATTCCACCAATCTGATACGTCAAGGAAAATATGTAGTATTTATCTTCAGTTGTGTTGTTTAAATGACTAGTTACCATACTGAAATGTTAACTTATATTTTTACATGAAAGCAAGTTACAAATCAAAATTAATTTACATTTGTAGAAAAATTACAATTTCTTTTCAATTTAATAATTATTCGTTTTGAAATTTTATATTTCTAGTTCTGCTTATATGTCTTTATTTTTCAGAATCTATTATATCCAAATAACATCCGACATTTTGAAAAGTATTAATGTGGTATATGAAGGGAAAGAAAATTATAAATTTTCACGACTCAAAAACATGAAATGATACCTCCTTAAACTTCGTCACAGAAATGGAGTAACAATCTTTTCCATTTGATATCAATTGCACTTACGTGTACTTTCATTGTATTATATGTGTGAAAATGTTTCTTCCCGTCGTAGATCTTTTGTATAAGTAGTTGTGAATTTCTTGTCTTTACTGTGAAACTTAATACATACACATCGACATCACACAAAGAGCAAATCTCTCTCTCCTCATTTACAGGAAACCCACTTGCATCGATCTTTTGCCTCAACGTAATTTATAAGATCTCATTAAATACAATTTGTACATATCGTTCAACGGTATATAACTTATCACACGTAAAAGCACAGAAAAAGATAATAATAATTCTTCATGTGGGAAGGTACAATAATATTAACCCTAGCATTACCACGGTATTTTTGGGTCGCATTAATTACCGGCTCTGAGGCCCACAACGCATTATTTAAATTATAGTTGGAACAAGCCAAGCAATAAAAATGGGGCAAACACGCTGTATCAACAATAGGTTGAAGCCTGACAAAACCTTTTTTTTTTTTTTTTTTAGATTTTTTGTCGAACGGGAAATGTTAAAAAAGATTACAAAGATAAATTTGTGGGACTTAGAGGCCCCTCCCCCTGGTAATGCTAGAATTAATGCAAACATAGAAATTAGAACTACTTAATATCATAATGAAAAAGCATAGATCTTATAAATATTGTTTCAGTTAATATTAATGCTTCCAGGTATTTTCCAACTGAATGGAATTTAGTTTCAGTAGTACTTTTCGGCTAATATCAATTTGGAGTTTATCATACAACTTAATTCCCATAAATTTGAATTTGAAATTTATTTATGGCCTTCAGACATCTATGACTCAAGCCGGGATAGAGTAGGGGAAAGGATGCGGGAAAGGTTCGGCCAGAGCCTAAGTCGAAGGTGCCATCCCGGCATTTGCCTGATGTGACAGGAGAACACTGGAGAAAGCTTAGTTGGGATAGTCGGCCGCCGTTATCGAATTCAGGTCCTCACGAATGCGCTCTACCAACTGAGCTACACGGCCTCGGTGTTATTTCCTGTGTATCTTGTAGATTTCGTGAACAATATCATACTATGCAGAATATTGGTTATTCGTGGCGGCTCAAAGAACGTGCATGGAAAGAATCAACAGGAATATTGAATTAACTGCATATTTTTAAACAAATCTATTTACAGTTATTTAGACATGCCGAAAATGACCATCAGACCTTCCCCTGAAGATGCTTAAAGATATTGTGTTGAGGCGAAAGATTGATATTTATTCATTAAATGGTTGTGGCACTAAAAATTAGATGCATATTGACGCATAGTATGTTAGTTTAACGTCCTTATCCAGCTTGCGAGCTTCTAAGGACGGGGCTTACAGTTTTCATTAAAGTGGACTCTGAACCATTTCATTTAGTAGATTCCTAAACCACGCACACAGATAGCCAGTGTGATAGCCACGCGGGCCCTTGAGACGTTCGTGTGCAGAATGTTAAGAATACTTTCAATAATAGTTATAGCGTTGTTTCGTTTAGTTCCATTGCAGCCTCAGAATAGTAATCTTTTCTTCACTTTTCTTTATTTCCTTTTGTTATTAAGGGTTTGCAAGCTCAAGTGGTATCAAAATCTATCATTATTTCTTTCTTTCTGGCTTATTTGTATATTGATTCTGCATATACAAAGCTACGATTGTTCTCTCTCGTAGGCATCTGCTTGCGATTGATTGAAATTAAGAGTACATGTCATCAGGCACGTACCCAGAAGTTGGTTTGGTTATTCATGGGGAGGGTTAAGGAGGTATGAGGATGCCCAAAATGGGTTTGGGTATGAAATGTACATAATATATATATCGTATAATTATGTCTAAAATTGTACTAATTTTGGACTCTTTCCGTTAAATATGTCCCAACATGTCACTTCTAAGTTTCTGGGAAGAATGTTTTTTATGAGATTATGTTTTCAGTTATGTATTTGTGTTAAATTTTTTACCACATTTTAACTAAATTTCTATAGAGAGAAAAGTTGCAATTATCAAAATGAAAGGAAAATATTTTCACACAACTCAATGAAAATTATCAGGATAATTGTGTTTTACTTAAGTTAATTAACGCTGAACTAAATTATGTTAAAGGATTTGTGATTCATTTTCGGGGGTTTCATTAATCTATATTATTAGGGTGGAAGAATACTTTTTTTAAAATTCGAAAGATGTCGAAAAATCTTTTACGTATACTATTTCAATTATATCAATTGTAAACAGACTAAAAAGACAGACAGAATTGTAAGTAGACGATATGTAGAGTTAATCTTCCTAACTATTCCTGTCTTTTCACCTTATTTCTTAAGTTGGAAGGGGGAAAAACTAAAAAATTGCAAAAATGAGGTACAAGTACTCTTAACTTGATGCTCGCTAGTTTTCACATCCATCTTATTTCCATTGTATTTGTCTTGTTACAAAAGTGTCGTGTATTTGCGTTGTTTGTAGTTTGTATAGATATAAGAATAAATAATTGCGGAGTAACGTTTCTATCTTTTGGTAAGATGCCAATACATGATTCTTCAGGACCTCCACTGTTAGCAATCCAAAAAAAGGGTTAAAATACTTCAGAAAGCGTTAGTAACGAGGAGAAAGAGTCCTCTTAAAACAACAATTTTGATGAATTTCAATCATGTCATGTTTCAGTCGGTAATTTTAATTCAGTCAATTTCGAACAAATATTGACATTCTCAGAAACACCTTTTATAAAGTTTTCAGTCAAAGTAGTTCAACTACAGCAGTTCCTTAATAAGAATCTAAATTACCACCCATAACTTTATTTTATCTATCTGTCTAATAAGAAGCTACATAAGTTCTAACCCATTTTATTTTGATTATTGAAGCTAATTATAGTTAATTTTCTCATCGGCTATGTTATACATCCAAGATATCTTTACGTTGTGAACTGGAAACAAGTGAGGCATGACCAGATTGTAATATTGTGCATTATCATTTTTAAAATTTCTATTATGTAAATAACACATAAATTTCTATTATTAAAACTAATTTCGAACTCTTCTGCCACCATCAAAACAATAATCAAATTGAGGTTAAATCGACGAACTAAGTTCTTATTAACAACTACTACGCTCATTATGCCAACATAATTGCATAATTATATTATATGGTGAAATCGGGGACATTTGTTGCAACGGCAAAAAATTTGAACGTTGGGACAAACTTCTCTAAAGTTCATAAAACAAGCACCACTACCCTTTTGCGTGAAATCAATGGCACGTATGGAATCTGTAGAATCACAATACTTTTTATTTCCGTTTGTTGAGTTAATACACAAAAATCTTGCTAAAATTAATTCCCTTTTTAGCTCATGAGCAAAAAGTCCATAACATCAACAATAATAATCGCATACAGTTTCTTCAAATGCGATTTATGAATGTTGCAAGCTGATTGACTTCTTTGAAAATTGTTGTTTCGTTGGTATCTCGTCTGAATTGCAACTTTCTGTTGGCTATCTTTTTCCCCACATGTTCTCTTTTAATGCATTATTTGGTAGTTTATCTTGCTTCATTAACTCTTTCTTTCTTCATTTCGGAGTGATAATTCTTGTGCATCACATTAAGTTACTACTGTTCTGAAAAAAAAAAAGTTTTAAGCTGCTTTCCAATGATGATGATTTTAGTGATCCTGTGACGACTTGTTGCTTTGATTGTCATATTTTCACATCTTTCTTTCAATTCGTTATGCTTTCTTCTGTTCTTAAACTTATAATATCCTTTTCCTCTTTTCCACTACATAAATTCCTAAGCTTTTACGATCCTTTTCCCTTCTCCATTGTGTAAACTGATACATATTTCGATCTTTTCCCTTTTCATTTATGTAAATTGCTAAACTTTTTCGATCCTTTTCCATCGTGTAAATTGTTACATATTACGTCCCCCCCCCTCTTTTTTTTCAGTTATGTACAGTGCTAAACTTTTGCAATCTTTTGCCCATTTCCATTGTGTAAATTGTGTTATATTAAGATCTTTTTCTCTTTTCAGCTCTGTATATTGCTAAACTTTTACGATCCTATTCCCGTTTTCGTTGTATAAATTGTTACATTACGATCTTTTTACCTTTACAGTTCTGTAAATCGTTAAACTTTTGCGATCCTTTTCCCCTTTCAGCTCTGTAAATTGCTAAACACGCTTATGAGTGTCTTCACCTACTACAACTGCAAATAGACTAAAACGGAAAGTAAGGTAAAAGTTGCTGCAGATTCAATGAAAGAATCTGAAATGGAAAGGTCTTTTCTTCCAGTTGGAGAGCCACTTTGTCGTTTAAAATATGATTACGCTGTAGGATTATTAAAGTAATGGCTAAATGACTTCATTCGTATGACTAAAGTTTTGGTTCCTTAGTGAATGGGAATCAGCTATGTATTTTGGCTCTTAGTAATGGTTGTGGTTGAGTGTCTCTTATTTATTATCGACCCTGTTCTTTGTTTTCTTTCTCGGTTTCTTCTGTGCGTTCCATGAACCTGTCGACTGGATATCATCCCTCATCAGTTGCAGATTGTCCTTCTTTGGGCTTTTTGAGTGAGTCCTCTATTGTTATTTTCTGTTTTTTTGCTTGTATACCTATATTTAGAGCTATAAAGTTTTTATGTTAAGTCTTACTTAAACGAAACCTGAAGAAAAACTGAACAGTGCATCTTCAATTCTTAAATTTTAGTATTACAATTGAATGCCTGTCTCTGAAAGCTTTGTAATCCTTCAAGTAACAAAGAGTAAGTATTTGAAACGATTATATGTTATATAGTAGAAACATAATGGATTCGTTTTCCTTACTTGAAAAATAACATGAAAATGTTGAATTCAACTAAGCGTTAGACAAAAACTGACATTTAGATTAGATTAGATTTTTATTGCATTTCGACGTCCACAGAGGATTGCTGTTGAGCAATGTGGTATGGAACATGTCTCATTATTATAAGCGATTACAAACGATTAAAGATTCTGACATAGGTGTTCACACAATACAACGACAATAATATTTAATAATGAGATATGGTAAAAATAACAAACATTATATTAGTATATACAGTGACAGTAATAAATGATTATAACAGATATAATTATAGTAAGTCACTGAAAAGTAACTCTGATGAACATGGTATTATTATATAGAATTGTTGTCATAATTTTTGATGGGATTTCCTTTGTGTATGGAATTAACGCATTCATGATACAAACCAAGATATTTTCCGATACCAGAGTTAAAGATATGGACATTTGTTTCCATTCTAAATTACAAACCGGGCCATTTCTCACTTTTTGAGTAAAAAAATCTGACAAGATTCAATTAAATAAACGTTAATTTGTTTTTGCATGGTAACATATTGAACGCCGTAAGAATTGGTCGCTGCATTTGGCGGGAATTGAACCCGTATCTCCTAGTTGCCGGCCGGTTGCCTGTACATTTTTCAGTGTGTTTCAGTTCACAAGATCTTTGCGGAAAATAAAATTAGCATGTAATTTTTTGGTACTGCACGATTTTGAGAAAAAAATGTGAATTAAAATCTCCGCAGATAGTTGAATGTCTTGACTTTTGACCTGAGCATATATTAAACGGCATCGTTAGAAATAACGTCATATCTCGACACATAATGACGCAAGCAGTGACGGCTTCACAAATCACAATCGAAATAGTACCCGATCCATCTAAGCAATGTTTATGATTGAGGGAGTACCGCATAAACAGGTTTGTCAACGTAAAAGTTGTATTGACAATGAAATTAATGTTTTAATAGGGCAAGCAAAAAAATCCTCTCTAAGTTGCATTCGCCAATCATAAACATAGCTTAAATAGCTGTATTGGGTACTACTTTTATGCGCCGAAACCGGTTACATCATCATTTGTCGACATATGACATCATTTGTGATGATGCCGCCTGTAACTCCAAAACTAAGCATGTTTGGAAATTTCTTCAAAGGAACTTTTCCCGTATTTTGATGTGAGTAATCACCTCCCAAAGTTTGTACCATTATTTCAGGGACATACTGTATATTAC
Organism: Lepisma saccharinum; assembly: GCA_022664845.1. Lineage (NCBI taxonomy): Eukaryota > Metazoa > Arthropoda > Insecta > Zygentoma > Lepismatidae > Lepisma > Lepisma saccharinum. Next base: position 22,620 of record JAGDQP010017414.1, on the reverse strand, counting down.
TAACAGAATACTGGTTAGGAGGTGTAGGTTAATCCGTGATTCTGTTACCCTACCCATACATCCACGTTTAGTTCTCATTGAATATCCTAATATTTATCGCAGATGCACCTGCAGTGGGTGTGGTACCATCTTTTGCATTCCAAAACAACATTGAGATTTTTACGTCTCAATAGAGCAAATTTTCGGGAATAACGCGAAACTATTATGCATATATTCAATCAACTTATTCTTCATTATGAAGATTTTTAAAACTAAAGCCAGAGCAAGTGCTGCAACAATGTGTTGCTTAGCAATAATTGATACCATGGTTTAAAAGGATTAAAATTGTCCTTATAAACTTTAATCAGACGTATTCAGAAACGTTATTGTAAAGTGACTAGCGCTGTATTAACGAGTGATTAACAACGTTGGTAGTCACTCGTTAGTACAGCGCTAGTTATCCCTCCCCCACAAAAAAAAATGTCTGAATACGGCTGTATGTGTTCATGTGTACTCTATTTTGCACAATCCATGCAAACAGTTACATATTTCTCGGACGTATCCTAATTGTGGAGTAAACTAATAAATCCTGGAAACCTTGAATAGTAATAACTAAATCGTAAGTAAGTATTTGTGCAGAAAATAGAGAAGTTTGTGTCTTCGTACAAACTGAAACACGTGGTTCACCTTATTATTTGGGACAGGTATTCAATTGTTATTCGATTATGTTTTGTTTTTTTATTTTGCTTGTAGTATTATTATTTCCCTTAATATGAAAGGTTATGATTTGCCATTTAATTTTGTTGCTTCTTCTGTAAGTATTTTGAACTGCCAAGAAAAATGAAAGAGAAGAGG
>JAGDQP010017414.1:0-16786 GCA_022664845.1 Lepisma saccharinum | reverse complement strand
TATGTTTTAAATGTGCAATTTACTTCCTTCAGCATAACTTCCTTGAAGATGTTTTATCGTTCGGATCGATCAACAGTATATAACAAGACAAGTGTTAATGAATGATTGCATATTTGCTAAAAAAATATCGTAAAGAAATATACCATATTATCCTTGAAACGAACAGAATATTACATTTGGTTTTCAGGAATTGTTCTGTCCGTGTACAAACTTTTTTTGAGGATATGTTTAGAGGTTTTATTTGATCAGAATCGATTGACAGATGTAGAATCAAACTACTTTATCGTAATATGCGACCCTTTATTTCCTTATCTTGTAAATAAACACACACAATTTATATATATATATATATTACTGCAATACTGCTTTCATAAACTTTGGATTAATGTCATGTCTTATGTTTATCTTGTAGTGGGCTCCACTAACGAGGACAACACCCAGATTTTTGTGATGAACAACTATTTCGGGATTGGCCTGGATGCAGATTTGTGTTTAGACTTCCACATGGCAAGACAAGTAAATCCAGACAAGTTTAACAGCAGGTAGGTTTTCAAGAATCATTTTCGAAATTAATACAATAGTGTGTCAATAAATACATTTCTTGAAATTTCAATTCAAGTCAATTTTGTCTAGCTTTTGCGACTAGTTTATTACATTCCCAGTAAATAATGGAAACTTGTGCGTGAAATATAGATGGAAGCACCTTTTGGAGAGAACTGTATCTATTGTAAAATCTACTATATTCCAAAGTGTATAATATATATATGTAGAATTTTCTGTAAATGTTAAAATTCATATATTGGAATGACAAAGAAAATTTGAAGAATATGCTTGAAATAGTAATAAAACTTAAAGAGAACAGAAACATTTTCAAGTCACTTATTTAAAAGAGGATATGCAAGAATAGATGCTAAAATTCAAAAGGGATTGAAATGAAATGGAAAGGATTTTAACAAAAGTTATTGTAATCGCAGATGAATTGACATTAAGTGAGAATAAGGCGTGGTAAACAGACCTTAGTTACTTTTACTGAAAATTTTAAATTAAACTAGAAGTAGTAAAGATCATTGTAAAAATAGATCTGAGATTGAACAATTCAAAGAAAATTAATTTAATAATCACTTAAATTCTAATATGAGAACTTTTCAAGTTCTCTAGCTCAAGATATACACAAATAAGCAATATATATTACAAAATTTTCCGTCTGGAAGTTAAAGTTATAAACTGCAGGATTTTTCAAATCAAGATAGATTTACTTTTTTTTTTCCTTAAGCCTTATTGTATGATGGCTTCTTTTTATTTCTTCTATGCGAGGGATTAAAATGTTCCTGAAAGCTAGAATACGTATTAAGTAAATGTCGACAGTAAGTTCTTTAAAAAATATATTTACGGCCTCTTCAAAGTGTCTGTAGTTTGTAACTTAAAAACAAATATGTAGAAATGACATGTAAATAACAAAATGATGGAAAAGTTTTTTTTTTTTTTTTTTTAGATTCTCAAATTTAGCTATTTATTGACTTTGCATACGAATTTTGTGCACATTGTGTTCGAGCAACAGTTTTTTTTTTCCTTCGAATATGCTGTAGATATATCGCACGCCTTGTAATGGAAAAGAAAAACACTATAAATGATATGCTAACTTAAATTTTGAACCTTTGTGTTTTTGGTGGAGTAAGGAATAATATGTGTGTTTTTTTATAACACAAAGATTATACTAAGCACAAAGTTGTAACACTTGTAACAAATGGCTAAACACCGTTTTGTTTTTTTTAATCTCAAAATATATTTAACTTTACCAGGATTTAAAAAATTTAAAAATATATAAGTTCAGAAAAGAAAACACTTATTAAGTTTGGAAATTACGAATGCTTAGCAACATTTTCCTATATTAAAAATATATATATATATATGACGGACACCTTTTATTTTGTCAGTTTAATATACCAAATCAAAATGTTTGTAGGCACCCATCTTTTAATCGAATTTACGATAATACTTTCAGTGAACTACTTTATCTGTTTTCATTTCTATCCGTGACCACACCTTTGCCGAAACGTTGCCACCTGTCTGTATGTCGTCATCATGTTACATTTTTCAACTTTATTTGATCACAAGTCAATAAACATGCTGAAAGAGATCACGGACATCCCAAATTCTTTAGGAGTGAAAGATAGCACCTAAATATTTCCTCACATTTAAAAATGATTGGTGGTAGCATCCGCGCCTGGTGTTTTTTTTTTACTTGAAACTATCAAATATTCTGTTAATTAATATTTACCATAGTGAAAAAAACACACAACAATCTTCACATATTTTTTTCACTTTTCTGTAACACATAAACTGTTGGTATTTCCTGTTATTCCAGAAGTATAAACTCCCTCCTGACGAAAGCTGAGTTGAGATTAAACTATTCCTTATTCTATATTCCCCTCTTTTGTTGTATAGCTATTTTTTAGTTATACTTACACCTGTTGTTTAGATACATAACCTACAGAAACGGGTGTGATGTCAAACGTAAACAGTACATAAGTTATCAAATTAATATTTTCTCTTTGTATTCTAGGTTACATAATAAAGGAGTATACGTGAAGATGGGGTTGAGGAAAATGGTGGGTCGAAAAATGTACAAGGATCTCCATAAAGAAATCCGGCTTGAAGTGGACGGAAAACATGTAGAACTTCCTCAGGTTGAAGGCATTATAATTCTGAATATTTTAAGGTTGGTCTTTCTATCTTAGTATTTTTTATTATATTTGTTTATCAACACCTTCGACTCTTTTTTAACATTTTCTGTTTTAGTATATGTTTTGAATAGTTTCTCTAAGGCTATTCGACATGAACGCAACAGACGTCAGTAAACGTGTTAGTTGCCAAGCCTTATCAAACTGCAGTACTTTCAGAGAAATTTTCTGTGGTTTCAGTTCCAATTATTATTATCGTAAATGTTAAAACACGAGATATATTTTCCTAAAACTATTTAATATTGATTTCGTCCGGCAGAAATTTGATGTTGCTGAGTCAAAGTGAAATCGCTCTTTGTTCCATATTTTGTTGTAGTTTATTTCTAAATTTAGCAATTTGTTGTTTAAAGTATTCATTTTTTTTAAAAAATATTAGTTAAATCTGTTTTTATCCCCACTTGATTTGGAATACTTACTGTACAGAGGATAGGGATTCTTTCTTTTCTATTTTAACTTTCGACAGTTTCTGTGTGACTGGAAATTCCAAAATTTGTCATGTGTAAGTATATTCAGAATCAATAATTACTTTTAAAAAAAATAGAAAAAGAAAAAAAGGTATGTTTACCATCATATTAAAACCACAGGAAACTTATAAGATTCTTCTGTAATATCACAGAACTTCGTCGCATTTAAATTATAATAACTTATGAGAAATCTTATCCAATAACCTTCACTTCTTAGCTTAGTGCTAATTTGAACTTCTTTTAATGTTTGATTTGTGATCTTGAATTACAGCTGGGGGTCTGGAGCCAATCCATGGGGTCCTGAAAAGGAAGATCAGTTTGCTAAACCAAATCATTGGGATGGCATGTTGGAAGTCGTCGGTGTTACAGGTGTTGTCCATCTAGGCCAGATTCAATCAGGTCTTAGATCAGCTGTGAGAATTGCTCAGGTAAATTTTGTTCTTTCTTATAGAACTCTTATTTTCCAAATGTGAGATTAGGCGTTTCTTAAATGTTCTTGAAAGTTCTGTGAGAAAGAAATTTCTCTTCTTTATTGAGACTAGAATACACATAGACAATACACGCCGCATACATTGAAGTTAGTAATTTATCAAACTTTGAGCTTGATTTGAAAAGCAATGTTATAGCGTTAAAATCTTCAGTGATTGTCTTCTTTGATTCCTCTAAATTATGGAATACAAATCCTTTGTTGTCATATCTCTAAAATGTTGTGAGAGAGGCAATTATTATGAAGGAGCAACCGCTGAACTGTATTGAAAACATGTTATTGTAGATAGCTCATGAAATCATATCGGACAAAGTTACGCATCATCCTTGTGACTTCCATCGTTGACATAAAATAAAACGTTCTGTCTTTAATCAATATATGGATGACATCATTGCAATACCTGCGTCTATGGCTGTCATTGTATGAATTCATTCGCTGAATGAGACATTGAATCTTCGCAATGCTTTTTCATGGTACAGACATAGATAGCGAAAGATTAATTAATGGTTAAATACTCTTTCGTATAAGTAACTAAAAACTATTGATTTTGTAATTACGACACAACGTCAACAATTACATTTCTTAGAATTCTATATTTAAAAAATTCAATGTGTTTCATATGTGATAGCCCTAAGCAGCACTGATTATAAAACATATTTGAAACATATTGTTAAAGCCAAGTTCAAAAAGAAAAAGTCAAATTATAATACTTAAATATTTATGCAGCAGGTACGTAATACTATAGAAAGTTTCTTGGTATTTTGATGCTTCTGACTTCGTTCAAATGAAGAGCAGAGAAGAGTCGCATTTCAGTTCATAGCTTATATAACAATCATAAAATTGGTTAGAAAGAGAAGTTACCAACGTGTACAAAACTGTTAAGTAGGTGCAGAAATCATGCACAGAAAGAAAAGAAGTAATTATTCCCCCTCCTTTCCCCCACACAAGGAAAGTTCAGGAAAAAGTCAAAAGGTTAGAGTGCAAACTCACTTAGAGTTCTTGTGTGTGAATATATTCATAGTAGTGATTCCATAAGATCCAGAAATAATAATAATAATAATATCTTTAATAATACATTTACTGCTTAAAAAAAAGAACAGGATTTTCGGAGCTAATCCAGTTTAAGGTAGACATGACCAAACTAAGACATTTCAAACTAACATAAACTAAATTAATCAAACTTGACGTAACGAATCAAATAAGAAAAAAAAAAGTTAATGAATTGTGTTTATATTAAATTGAAATATAGCGGAGATTTAATTTGTAATTTGACTTTTAACATAGATACGTATAACAATGGAAAATCTATTTAATTTGATTGTTAATTACAAAGAAAATAGTTTTGTATGAAATTAGTGGCATATTTCAATAAATTCTAACATTGAATATTCCTTATTTTGTTTCCAGGGAGGTCATATTAAGATCCATCTAAACACTGATATCCCTGTTCAGGTGGATGGGGAACCATGGGTGCAAAGTCCTGGAGATGTAGTTGTATTGAAATCTGCTCTCAAGGTAAATATAATGCCTGTTCGATGTGGTAAATGTTGAAAGTAGTTAACGATAAAGGCAATTTAGATGTTGAATCGAAACACTACGTCGTTGATGTATTCATGTATTCTATTCCGGTAATATATTTATAAACACTGCAGACAGGAAATTTGGTAGGGAGTATTTATTTCGTAGGAGTAAGTTCAGAGATATAAAGTTTAAATAATAATAATTGTACCAAACTGTTCTTTAACTGCTTTCTTTATTTCGTTATTTTTTCAATTTATTTAACTGTTATTTAACATTGCATAGTTGCGACTGATTTCCTTGTATCCCATTTAACCATGATGTATAAAAGATTACCATAATATAACACAACATGAAAGAAAGAAGAAAAACAAATATTCATACTACAAATTTTGAAATACTTATTACTTCATTTTGTCACAAGAAAACCCCTCACAACATTTGCGTCTGGTAAAGGTTGAAATTAACGTAGAAAGATTGACATCCACTATGACTGAGACTCGAACCCTGATCTCCCGGTTTCCGGTCGGAAATGCTATCGGTTACACAACCAAGGCACAGCCCGACCGGAAACTGGGAGGTTCGGGTTCAAATCCCAGTCAAGGCGACTTCAATTTTTCTGTGTTAATTTCAACAGCTACTATTATTGTTCTAACAACTGATTATGCTAAACCAACGGAAGATGTGAAACATGCAGCTACATATTAGGAAAATATAAAAATACGTAAATTTTACCCCAGTTACCTACCCCTTTCCCGCACGTACATATAAACACACAAAGAGAGGGAGGAGGGGTAGAAAACAAATCTTTAAATATTATAATGATAATGGAAAGATGTTTGCATGTTATCCACTTGCATCGAAGCTATTTTAATATTAGCTTAGTAAGTCAGCGTAATAGTCTGCACATGGAAGCCAAAGTTCAATCATGATCCCGATTAACTTAAATTCTTTCTTGAATGCCATAAAGCTAGCTGCTTAGTTGTAGCTTCTAAACATACGTTTGTCATTTGTTTTTGAAGAAAATTAGCAGACAGTATTATAGTGGAAGCTCTTTCCCCTCAGATTACAATGTCAAAGCAACTAAGTGAGTAACTTTTTTTTTTAAAGTTTACTCTCTTGAAGTATGTAATCAAGATTAGGGCCATTAAGATCTCCCTCTCGCACAGACACACACACACGCACACAAACACATATAAGATAACATATTAAAAATATATAAAATCATTAATAAAACATAATAATTTTTCTTTAGTTCTAGTTTAACTTATTTTCTTTTGTTTCTTAAGATATTCACAATAATGACTTTCTTTTGTTTGTTATTCAATACTCCTAAATAAGATTTGACCAAACAAATCGTGTATTAATAATTATACCAACTCTCTTGCATTAAATTGTGTGTGTTTTATTTAATATATGTGCGTAGTAATCAAATGGAAACAGTAACTAATTTAAGATTTTCATCTGGAAAGAGTTTAGAAGAATTTGCACTCGTAAAAGGAATAAATTCTGTTTAAAATTATTAGCAGGATAGTTTGTTTACTAGTTTCATTGATTATATATATAAAGTGTATTTATTGAATATTATTAATAGTTGTATCGAGGTTGAAGTTTTCTTTAATTATACTTTATTTTGTTTCCCGTCGGTGAATAAAAATATAACTCGATGGTTCAAAGATATTTCCAATGAACTTCAGGAAAAATATCAAAAGTTAAAATGTTATACATTTGAATATTTTAATATATATATATATTTGTATCAAATATGAATTTCACATCTCAGTGAATAATAATTTGCCTTACATTTAACTGAATGGAGGATCTGGTATCCCAAATATTTATGCGGTCTTGTGACTGTGTGTTGGTTTAGTGTATTTACTTGCGTAACATGCAAAACACAATAACAACGTTTCATCATTTTGTATAGGATATCCACTTTCTTAACCTATTAGATGTATTGCACCTAGAATTACCATATGAACAAGTTATGTGGGAATAACTACTGTTTCTATTGATCACAATTGAATATCTGGTGGTGCATCCTTCACATTTGAAGCCAGTTTGCCCAACTAAATAATTTCACATGCGTAAAACTAATATGTTCATTGCAAGGTTCAAACAATTAGGAAACTTCAACCTCCATTAAATGTATTATATATGTCGTAAAAGCAATTCATTTAACTTGAAATATGAATCAAAGACTTCTCTGTACTTGTGAGCCATGTGCTTTACAAGAATTAAATGTAAGAAAACCATCGATTTTTTTTTTCGAAAAAAAAAAAAAGGTTGTTCTCATAAGTAATAGTAATTGAATGAGTAGGTAACTCAGTTTTGGTTAGACTATTGCTTTTCTTTGCTATTCTACTTATAATTATGCGAACGTGACGTTTCCTGTATAGCCTAGAATAGGCATATGCAACCTTCGGCCCAGGGAGGCTCACCATCTGGCCCACTTGAACGAATATTGTTGAGACGGAACCAAGTACTCCTTAAGGGTTATTTAATTGAAGGTATTTAGTTGGATTTCACATACAACCGTGGTTAAAACAAGTATAAAGATAGTTAAGATACAGGCAAATGAACCTGACATCATAATGCATGAGAATAAAACGGAGTGAAATAGTTGTGATTATGGTTGAAATCGCTAACAAAGAGCGTCTGCAGACACGAAAATACGATTTATTGGCAAACAAACTCGAATCGGAAGATGGATATGAAACTAGGATTTCCACTTCCCTTCAAACTATATTAACTTTATGGTGTAATAATATATGGTGTAAGTTTCAACTTGCGCCTTTTTACCGCTGCATGAAACTTCTTGAGGTCCAGTCAGGCACGTATCCAGAATTTGGTTTTGCGAGGGGTCCAAGGGCTTCCGGGAACGGGTCCAAGGTGTGTTTGAACATGAAATGTATATTAAATATATATAATTACGCCTGAAGTTATACTATTTCCCCATAAAACTCTGAGTTTTTTGGGGGGTCCGGACCCCCCGAACCTTCCCCCTAATTACGTGCTTGGGTTCAGTGAAATATTGTGGCCGATTCCTTTGGCAAGATATTATTATTAACTTTTTAATGGAAAAAAATATTGTTTTGCAATTTTAAGGGGTACTTCATTAAACCCATCTGGCGTTTAATAATAATTCTACGATATATTTTTCCATTCGCTCTTGAAACTTCTCAATATTAAGTTGACATTCTCTGCGTATTAAACTTTTTTTTTTTCGTAGTATGTAGCTATGAAAGACCTCAGAGTATCCGTGCTCTCTAATTTAATGTATTAAATAAAGAAATGATGACAAAGGAAGTAGTCCCATCTTTCATCCTCTTGGTATATGAGAAAGAAACACTACGGGCAAGATGGTTGAACTCCACTTGTGAGCCTCTGTCCTCCCATTTCGAAGCAAACACTTTGCTAAAACTCACACTGTTTAGTGAACCACGCCATGTTTACTTCGAAATGATCAATTTCATGTTGCATTTTACCCAAATTTTCAATATAAATACATCGAACGGCTATATTATGCAGGAAATTGAAATATAAACGTCTTACCTTCTTGAGATTAGGAACGTCAAGTAGGCAAGAAGGTTAAATGCAATAGATTAAATTTTGTGCCAGAGTATTGAAAGAATAACTGATTCATATTTCAGGTTCTTGTATCATGCATTGTTTTACTCCCGAAATATATTTTTTTGTTGTTGTTATTTTTATGTTCGTAGTATTTATGTTGTGCGTGTGTGTGTGTGTATGTGAGTGTTGCTATTGCCCAGACCAAATTAATCCCTGGTTCCTCTTGACTGCAGGCTACCATGCTGAAGAAAAATAAGATCAAGCGACGGAACACTGAACCTTCCATCATTCCTGCAAATGGGGAGGGGAAAAGCACGGATGACTAAAAATCCCTGCCTTTGTCCTAAAGCTTTACGCATTCTGGGGGCTGGCATTTGATTTTCTACATACACCCTCGCCCAACCAAGTTAGTCGAACACAAAACACTCTTTGCTTTCTATAGATATTTATAAATAAACACACACCATGTCCACACACTTATGTAGCACCGTAATTCGTGTAGCTCCCTTGTTTTTTCGTCCCTTCGTTGTTAAGTACAGTTTTCACTTGTATATTTTGACAAAACACCAGCCAAGTAATTCTTTCGTCTGTGTATGTATATAGATAGATAATTAGACCTATATGAAATCTACTATCACTCTGTAGAAACTGTTTTATTTGCATGTTTATAAAAAAGGTATATTATGATGTAAATAAAGAGAGTCAGCCTCCAGAGTGCAGCTCTGTGTTATCAAATTGTGTAAACATTTTCTCTGTTAAATTTTGTTTTCACCATGTTGTATTAAAAAATGAAAACCTACATTTCAAATCCTGTAGAAACACAGCACCAGGCATGCAATGTACATATGTATTTATTATTATCTCACCTGTTTTTTGACTTAGAAGTCCAAGACACCTAGCTTTTTGTTTACTTTAGTTTTATTTTTTTATTTTTTACTTTTATTTATTTATTTATTTGTTTTGGTTCATCATCATCATTATAATTCTCACCCATCGTATGTGTTGTATGTATGGTCCACTTCAGATAATGACGCCATTCTTCTTCTTTCCTTTGCACTGTTTTTTTATCGCTCTCCTCCACTCCCCTTGTTCTATCTGTTTGTTCGGTCTCTTTTTAACCATCCTTTGTTCCTTATTATCCTTTTCTTTCTACGAAAATCCTTTTTCCTAGGCGACAATGTTGAAGAAGATGAAGGGGAAGATCAAAAGAAGGAACACTGAACCATCGATGGTGGTGTCACCTGGTGCACAAGCTGTATATTCATTAAAACCAGACTCTTCTGCCAATCACAACACTGAATTCTGAAGCTCACTGTTAATTTTATGTGTCTCCAGTGGATGTGATTACAACCCACTCCCTCCCCTTCCAATTTTTTTTATTACTTTTTTTGTGTGTGTTTAGTGATCCTGTGTTCATAATTTTTCGCTGAACACCCAGTGATAGAGAACTGGGACATAGGATCAGAAGACTACAGTGTATTAAACACAAAAGAGAAAAAAACCTTGACCTTCGCAGTTGTTATTTCTATATATAAATTCACCCCCCCAAAAGTGGCGGTGAAGCACGCAAGAACTTTTTTTTTCTAATTTTAAAACAATTGTTACATAATGAAGAAAGCTTGTTGTAGTCATTACTGTATGATTCTGATTTTTTTTATTGTAGTTGAGACGTTTTTAGTCATCACTTTCTTATTTTTTTTAATAAACAAAAATGAAAAAACCTATATTCCGGCCATCTGTGGCTGAAAAATCTTCTTGCCGCATGCTGAAAAGAAAAGAAACTTTATAAAATATAAAATGGATCCATGGCTTAGCTGTACTTTTTAGACATATGTAAATAGTCACTTCTATTTAGATAACAGATTTTTCTGTATACTGCAGACAAACTGGGCATGGGTTTGCACAACTTTTTCGCTGTGGTTCACAAATGTGCTTTTTTTTTTATTTGAATTTTATGTTCCTATATGAGCAAACATAATTTCGTTTCGTTTTTGGACTTCTGTAAAATATAAGTACATATTGTTGTGTATTTTTTAAACATTATAGGAGGCACAAAAAAAGAAAGAGAAAAAATATTATAATGCAGTTGTTAACCAACAAATATTGTATAAAATTTGTGTTGTTAATATGGTTATTGATGTAACATATGCCTCGTTTTTTTTAAAGAACTTTTTTAAAACAAACATTTGTGCCTAAACGCCACAGTTTAGGGTACAATGTAGCGCGTCGTTGTTAATACATGAAATAAATGTTTCCTGGATCTTCAGGTATTGGATATGCACAGACATATATGTATATATTTATGCAGTACATCCCAAGATACTACTATTATATTTAAAAAAAGTGGCAGATTTTTCTTCAAATGTTTAAAAAAAATGAATTGAGGGAAACTCACAACGAAGCAGGCTGTATGGTTTCTTATTGTAAACAAAATAAAGAAACCTACTGGTAATATTAATTCCCTCAAATTCAGAAAAACTGTCCCTTGCTGTACAGTAAATGTTTCTGTATCTTGGGAGTAATGTTTTCAACAAACAAATTCAGAATCTAGTACTGCGTCTAGTTCACAGGTGGAGCTAGAATCAAAACAAGATAAACAAACAAAAAAACAAACGGACATGTCTCTCATAACATTCCATGCAACTGACCAATACGGAGAGGTTAAAATAAAAGAAATATATTAGTTTATACTGAGGTCTCTCTTGCATTTATGTATAAATGCTCTTTAAAGTTTAAGTTTTGGGTCGGTTGCAACTTTTTTTTAAAAAAAAAAGAAAGAAAGAAAGAATAGGCAAAGTGCAAAAGAAAAAATGGCTTTTCTGTATGCTTTGAGTGAGTAAAAAGAGAGACAAAAAAAAATAAGAAAGATAACCTAATTTTCTACTAGCCTGAAGACACTTGTGGTCTCGGGATCTAGTAGAAATCTTAGTCGCTCCTTGGGAGCTGTTTTCCTGTGTTCGTCATGAATTGTCCTTTTACAATGACCTAACCAGACACTTTGCACATGTAATGCTAAGGGAATTGGAACAGAGCACCGACAGTCAGGTTAAATATATAAATAAATATATTATATAAGTATAAATATGTATAGTATATTCTGAAGAAAAGGGTTTTATTGTATAAAAGCATAGGTTTAGTGGTAGAGACCGTTGTAGTAGCGACTTATGTTGCAACTTCAAGACAAGTTTGCCTTAACAAGGTTGCTGTGCTCAAGAGTGAAAAGGGACATATCTCAGTATCACTGAGTAATTATCTTGCAAGAGAAGGAAGCTTTAAAACAAAATAAAGCAAGTGTCTATGATGAGAATAGCCTTGATAACAAAGTACAAGTTGTGATGATTCTAGTCCAGTGGAAAGTGTATGGATTCCCACACACACAAAAAGACTATTGTGCCAAGTTGTTTTTTTTTTTAGAAAAAAAATGAAAAGTAACAGTATTTTGTGGGAAATAATTGTACATATTAAGGAGGTCTCACCATATATTTGTTATGGAAAAAGAGAGAATGGTAGTTTTTTAAGAGTAAAGAACCTGACTTATTTTGAGTGCCGTTAATGTATTTAAAAAAAAAATAATTGCCGAATGTACCCCTGGTTATCACGTGTGCAAGCAACTGGAGGGTCGAACACCAGTCAGATTTTTTTTCCTAGGTGGTGTAAGTCATGCTCTCCATTGTAATGGCTGGTGTTTCAGCTTAAAAGAAAAAAAAATAGTCCATGCATTCTAGTCTACCTGTTCCCTGCCTAGTACCCTTATTACTGGATGTGATACTATATGTGTTTGTTCTCTTTATTTAATTTCCAGTTTTAAGAAAAAAAAAATACCTCTTAATATTATTATAATATTAAAAAAAAAAAGAGGAGTCTGGGTCCCTTCCGGAAATGGATTACCAGCCTCCCAATTCCTAATCCGCTTGCGGTGCTCGGGGCTCAGTTGTTCATGAGTAGCTTGTTTCCGGAGTATGCCCTCGTGAACAATATGTACCAATAGTGGATTGGTGAAGTTGATTGTTGACAATCTGAGAATGAAAAAGTATATATATATAAATATAAATAAATAAGGAAAATGTGTCATTGTTATGTAAATCTGCATTAAATGATAGCATTATATTAATATCGGTACATATACAGTCTTGTCTTCAATTCAGTGTGCTATGTTTTACTGTTGTCGTTCTACCCAGTGCTTCTAAAGGAGCTGTAATGAATGAGAAAAGAAAGAAAAAAAAGGGAAAAAGATAATAAATATGGTCCGGAACCAGATTGTTTGGACTTGGTTTAGGGACTCTCTGACTTCCTAACGTAGCATGGATTCGAGAACCTTTCACGTTTCAGCCAAAGTTTTTTTGAGGTGCGTTTAGACCATTCCTGAAAAAAAAAAATAAAAAAAAAATAAATAAAATACTACTATAGAAAGTAAAATGTGAGATGGTTCTCTTTTAACTTCCAGAAGGAACCGTTGAGCGTACTTCATTGGTGTAACGGAAAACTTCATCTTCCTGGAACGGTTCAACAGTTCAAAAAAAGGTTTAAAAAGAGAGATAAGAAGGTATTTTATTGGGTCTATCGCAATAAGGTAAATATATATACATAATATATATAAAAAAAAACACATATATATATGTATATGTGATGATGGATATAGAGTATAACATGTGGATAGAGACGAGAAATTAAATGTAACTTCGAAAGCAAATGTGTTTTATTGCTTTTTTTTATCGCTCCTTTTCCATTACTTACCCAAATATTTACAAAAGTAGCTTAAATTTATTAGCTTAAATTTATTAGCTTCCAAGTTAAGCGAAATTTTGTATGTACTAAAAAAGGAATTGACAAAATGTTAATGTTTTTATCGGTTTCTTGCAAACACTTAATCACACCGTTTTCGACTAATTTCAAGTTATCTTTTATTCCATTGAAATGCGTAGTGAAATGTAGGTGCAACCAGAGTACGGTAACAATCTAGAGTCACTACGTATTCCATGCCAGTGGCCTCATAAAGGAATGGGCGGAGTGGACATGGCCCAGGTCCTCTCGTGTCTCATGGGGTGCTACATAAAGAAAAACGATTCCATCGGAATTGTAATGAATATTTGTTATCGAATTTAAGTGACATCAAATTCAAAATCGAAATCAAACAATTAAAATACATATTACCGATATACAAAAAGTGTTTGCTTGGAAGACATAAGTGGTTTAGTATCTTTGTTTTATTTTCTAACACTCTTATGAAAGATCTAGTTTTTCTGACGTTTCGTAAACTAATCTGTCTTTAGGGAAATGGATGTGATTAAATTGTTTCTAGCGACATCGTATGTGATAAAGCTGTTTAGTAGCTGTATGTGTCATATCTAGCGATACTGCATACGATTAAAGCCCTGTGCAGGAAATGCTTCCAATTACGATACCTCCAGAGAACATCTTGGAACTCAGACATATGCTTATCAACAATTTACCGCCAACTCAATCAAACACTCTACAGAGATAAATACGATAGCGATGGATTCAAAAGTGTAAAAATATGCAGTAAAGGCGTTTCTGGATGAAACACGTAGAGCAAGAAATCAAAAAAACACCAGTTTGTGAACTATATCTTGATCTTATCAAGGCGTTCGACTTGGTAGATCAAGACATACTACTAAACAAGCTATTTATTTATGTTATTAGAGGTATATCTCATGAGTGGTTCAAATCATATTTGACAAACAGGAGTTAATTTGTTGAACTTTAAGGCATGTGATCTGAGTCAGTTTATATTGCTCGTGATCTTCCACAAGGTTCAATACATAGCCCGCTACTGTTTCTCGTTTATATCAACGACTTACCTAATCACTTAGCCCCATCAAAAACTATTCTGTTCGCAGATGACACAAACATAATTATAAAGCCTAGAGATCAATGTCTGTCAATAATGCAATCGTAAATAGAAACGAAACTTATGAACTGGGTAAACCTGAATCGATTAATTATAAACAACTCCAAAACAATATTAATAAATTTTACTCCACGGAGTATCAACGAACATCAACTCAACTTTAAACTGAGCCAACAATCGATAAATGTAGGCTGAAAACAGAAATTTCTTGTGGTGTGGATTGACTCTAAACTAACGTGAGAAAAACACATACATATATGATAAAAAGATTGAGTAAAATTTCTTGGAAAGAAACCCTAAAAATAATGTATCACGCCTACATAAACCTGTTGATAAAATTTGTTACAATATTTTATGGGACGTCCTGTCATGCTCATAAAGTATTTTTAATGCAGAAAATGTATTGAGAATTACTGTAAATTACATTCATGAATCTAAAGATTTATTTTAAAATAATTCGGCATACCATCACTGTCAAATCAGGACTGCCAATAGCCTACACATAAATACTGTAAGACTCAAGAAAACGCAAAACTATTGACCACGAAGGACTGAAGTTGCACAATAAACTACCAAACAAGTTCAAAGAACTGCCAATCGGAAGATTCAAGCAGGAAATGAAGAGATTACTGTATCAAAATACTTTGAAGCAAAAATCGATGTATAATTTATTAATTATTTTCATGTAATAATTGCATTTTATGTTAGCATGAAAGTTACTTGACAAATCCAATGTACTAACGAAATTTGTATCATAATGTATCAAACGGATGATAAATTATAATTACATTGACCTCACTGCCCATAATAAGCAACAGATATGAAGACTTGAAATAAATAAAGAACTAACATGTAAGTGCCATTTTCTAACAGGAGAAAAAAAAATATTTCCATGTAAAACAACAAGTCTTACCATTTATAAACACCCAATAGAAGAACCAGACACGTATCCAAAATTTGGTTTTGGGAGGGGTCCAAGGTGTGTCTGGGCATGAAATCTATATTAAATATGTATAATTACGCCTAAAGTTATACTATTTTTTCATAAACCCTGAGTTTGGGGGAGGGATCCGGACCCATCCCCTAAATACGTCCCTGAGAAGGACTAAGCAATGTGTTTTGACTTCGATTCTTATGTATATTATAGCTATAACAAGATGTATTATTATTCCTGTAAAAAACTCACCGAGTGGCCGTGGCTCAGTAGTAGAGTGTCGACTTAGCATTTGGGAGATCGTGGATTCAAAACCAGTTGCAGACCATCGTGGATGAGGTTTTCCCAGGGTTTTTCCTCGTTCACACCTGCCAAATGCCGGGATGGTACCTTCAACTTAGGCCCTGGCCGACACCTTCGCGCACTCTTTCCCCTCCTCTAGCCCGGCCTGAGCCTTAGATGCCTAAAGGCCATAAATAAATTCAAAATTTCTGTAGAAACTCAATCTTCACAAAAATGGCATTTAGGGTCTGATTTACTTCCAGTCTTCATATATGTAACATTTTGAACAACTAGCAATACTTCCAGTCTTCATATATGTAACATTTTGAACAACTAGCAATTGATTACATCACATCAAAGTAAACCAACCATGGGGTTCCATTACGTAGACGATACGTTTGTGCTCTGGTCAATGAAGAAGACACCTTCTCCATGTTTGCTGAACACCTGAATAACCTTAGCTTACAATTAAATTCACAATGTAGCTGGAAAGAAAGCAAACTATCCCGTTCCTTGATGTCGATGTCCAAAAAAACATATCCCCTGTGCGATATGCACGCGCCGTGAACGGCGCATGGAGATGTGGAGGTAGCGCTGCACGTATAACGTTGTCTTTAAGCAACTGTCAATAGCGTACGTAATTTAGGTTAGGGAAAAAACACTATTACGATGAATAACGAATGAAACTAGATATTTGGATGAAAATCGATGGTCAAACAACACATCAACTTTTTATTGTAAGTTTCTCTTACAATGGTATTTCACAGAATGGGTTTGCTGTTAAGTAATGATGAAAACTAATAAGATTTATAACTCTTCTTCTGTTACATAAAAAGTCTCTGTACTGATCCAATGGATAAAGATAAATTCAATTGACTTCACTTCATTATGACAGTCTCTTCTGCGTATGATTAATCG
>JAGDQP010017413.1:3064-38581 GCA_022664845.1 Lepisma saccharinum | reverse complement strand
AAAAAATTCAGAGGTGTATCCGACCTGCTTTTCCAGGACCCACAGAAAAGACCTGTTGATTTGTCAGAATTTAAAATGGATCCGGAGGCTTCACTGTAAACTTGGAAGACATCATGGAGCTCTTGAAAACCCTCATCTTTACTTATGTAAAAGCTACAATCATCAGCATAAGCTGAAGAAATTAAATGAGTATCCCCTATTGGTAGAGCGTAAGGAGAAAGACGACGTTCACAAAGTCGTAGAAAAGGGTCAATAGCTAGGGAGAAAAGCGGCGCAGAAAATGGATCTTCTTGTCTCACGCCACGTTGAGAAGGAAAGGGTGCAGTGAGATGTGCGCCTATTAGAACTAAACTTTGAGCCTTAGAATACAACAAAGTAAATAACTGAATAAAAAATGGGCCAAAACCATACGCCTGGAAAACATGAGAAAGATAACGATGACTCAACATATCAAAAGCCTTTTGCTGGTCAAGGGTAACTACCCCTAAAGGTAGGTTCAGTGTATTCGCATAATGGATGGTATCACGTATAGTGTGTAAATTATCGAAAATCGTACGACCAGGAATGCAATAACTTTGCGAGGGCAAAACAATGTCAGATAAAACAATGCTAAGCCGATTTGCCATAACTTTACCCAAAATTTTATAATCAACAGGCAACAGAGAAATAGGACGCCAATTTTTCAGGTCGGCAACATCACCTTTTTTAGGTAATAGAATGATAACTGCTTGGTACATGGATGAAGGAAGATTCCCTGAGCAGAGGGAACCTTGAAGCATCAGAAGATAGAGAGGAGATAGGTGCGTCCAAAAATGTTGAAAAAAATTCCACTGTCAAACCATCTAGCCCACTAGCTTTATTGTGACGAAGTTGAGACAACACAACTTTTAACTCGTCCTGTGTAATGGCAGCATCGCACTGATCTAAGGCCAATTGAGAAAGGGAAGGTAAAGAGTTCCAAAGATCTAAATTTCAAAAAGATGTTTCAACGGGAGCATATAATGTTTGATAATAATTACGAACTTCTAGTCTAATTTGAGTGGGGTCTGCAGTCATGCGTCCATTTACTCTTAAACTCTGAATACTATGTGCAACCTTTCTAGTTTGAATTGTTCGAAAAAATTGCTCGGAGCTGGTATTAAATTCATTTGATACTACAAATTTTTCCGATAGCAACCAATCATGTGTTTGTTGAAAATACAATTCTTGTAATTTTAGCCTACGAGACCAAAATAAATCAATATCATACGTAGTCGTAGGAGAGGAAGAGATGAGTTGATCCAACTCATTTTCTATAGCTTGAAGATGATGAAAGGAAACCTTCACTTTTTCTCGTTGAGCTGCTGCAAAAGGTCTTGATGTATCTTGAGTTTCTGATTTAAACGCGTCTCATAGACTAAGAATTTCATCTGAACTAGTTGCTAAATAGTAGTATTGTTGAATTAACGATATTATAGCTTGATTAAAGTCATCATACTGCAGCAAATAGTTAGGGAAACGCCAATATGAACTTCTAGAGGAAACAGGAAAGAGTTGGAAATTAAAGAAAATTCCGTCATGAACAGAAAAAGAAGGAATGACAATGGGAAGGTCAAAAAATTGGGAGAAAGTTCCAGAAAAATAAAAACAGTCCAGGCGACTGCGGGGCAGGTGATTAGACTTACCGTAATAAGTAAACTGTCGAGCGTTTGGTTTATGAAAACGCAAAATATCAACTAGATCATACTCTTCTAAAAAAGATAACATGTGTTCTACTACCCTATGTTTACGTTCAAGACAATTATAGCGATCTATACCAGCTAGGGTGACATTCCAGTCACCTCCCAGAAGAAAAAAGTCTAAATTGAGTGATTGAACGTATCTAACGCATTAATAAGAGAGATACCGGCATTCTCGTCTTGCGGCATATACACATTAATTAGAGCAAACGTATAACCACCAGAGTGAATTATCAAAGTATGTAAATAACCTTCTATAATAATCGTGTGCCGTAAAACATTCCAAAAACGTAACAAATGATTTTGTATCATAATAGCAGTTCCGCTGCTTGCATTTACAGGCGGATTAATCCAAAAACCAAAGTCACTTAACTTAGAATTTACAGGTGCAGTATTTTAATTAGTTTCTTGTACATATACAACGGAAGCCTGAGAACGCTGTATAAAGTAACTGATAGCAAGTTGTTTGTGCATTGATACTAGGCCTTTTGTATTCAAAGAAAGTACTCCCACCATTGGAAAAATAAAAAGTAGAAGTACAAAAGTTAACAACACTAATTTACACACTTTTATCTTTAATGGCTTTAATTATACGCTGGACGCGTCTACGTAGGTTATCGTCAGTAACATCGGGATTTTTTTCCTGTAGTGTATCTCTCAAAGCCATGGGTTCGACTTGAAAGCTTTTTACAATAAGCATGATTTTTTTGAAAATTTTGCTGCTAGTCAAGATTTGGTGAAATTGTTCTTCAGTCCAGTTAGATACATCACACCATTGAGATAAACGGTCTACTTCCAACTCATCAAGGTCCTTGAGCGATGAAAATGATATATCCGAACAAACAGATGAAGTGTCATCACTAACACCCACAGTTTTCTCTTTTTAAGGGAACTGTCTATAGGGGTGGGAGAGCTAGGTCTTTTCTTCCTTACTCCTCCACTCAAAGAAAGATGTGAAGATAAATCTATAGGATCGTCAGGTTTCGGTTCTTGGGATGACATCCCTGGGTGTGCAAACGGTGGAGATGAAAGATCCGAAACTTTATCTTCAGGGGAGGCTTGAGATTGATTAAGAATAGAAACAGATTCTGAATGAAAAGGAATTAAGGCAGAATTTGATTCATGCTGTGAAACAGTGGTAAGTTCGGTAGCTTCTTCTGTCGGACAGACAGACAAAATTCCACTTGACTCAGAAGACTGTAGGGGCCAGGGAAGAAATAGGTTGTCTTCCTTGCACAATAGGAGATTCTAACTTCGTCAATTGAGGAGAAACTGGTTGTTTTGTCTTTTCGTTCAAATTCTTAGCTATCAGGGAAAGAGGAGGGAGGGAAGGGAAAGTTGTTTCGTTAACCTTGGCGTTTGCAACAACTGAGTAAGACTGTGCTTCAGAAGTCGCGAAAGAAACTGTCTTTTGTTTTTCGTTTTGTGTGCTACCATAAGAAATTTGCTGCTTGCTCGTAGTGGTTGATAGAGAGTTCTCTTTTGACTGGCAAAACCGGCGCGAGTACCAGACTTGATTAGACGTATGACATTTCATTTCGTCACTGGAAATAAAGACGGTGTAATATGTTCCTTCATACGTAATGGGAATAGAGCCAGGAACTGTTTCAGGTTTGACAAAAAAATATACACTAATCTTCGAAAAGATTTGATGTGCGATAGTGATTGATGTTGCGTACCGATAGAGATCTGCTTAAAGGGACTAACAATTTTACCATAGGGAGCCAAAGCTGCACTTAACACTGTGTCTGGTATGTCTGGCAATACATGCGATAGAATCACCTTTGTAGCAGATTGAACATATTTTCGTAAGGGAACAAAAATGTCATCATTGACTGTAAAGCCCCCGTGATCCAGCAGTTTGTCCAATAAGGTAGGAGTAGCAATATACACACACAGCCTGATCCCTGCAATTCTCGATGCGTGAGTAATATTTTCTGGGCCGATAACTTGAGCGATTCCAAGTAAATAGTCCTCCAAATTTAAACCAACTATAGTGTCACAAACGATTGCTAAGTTTTTGTTCGGTACAGTACTGACAATAGATTGTTTATCATTCAATAAGACAGTGTTAGATTGATGAGTTGATGGTTTTTGAGACGATATATTTGAAGAATCTGCATGACTTCCAGTAACTTGAAAACCTGTCGGTGCACCATTTGTATCACTCCGTGCGTCCATGATGATCCAAGCGAAGTAAACAACCAAGCACAACTTCACAAAAATAGCAATTGCTTGCTATAGATAGCGAAACTGGACACACCGATTGCACTATTACATTGCTGGTATATTCATAGAAACGTTAGACACCAAAAGAAAGTATACTGTCACAAGAAACCACACTAACGTCACCAAAAAGAAGAGACCGATATGTAAATGAATCTCTTGCTGATGACATCACGATAGATAGATATATAGATAGATAAACATACATACATAGTACGGCGTTTTATGGATTTAAGAATATCGAGCTATTTTATTTTTCTTAATGAAAAGTTACTTGTTTTGAGATATCCAAAGAGTGTTATTGTTAAAGTAGAGAACAATTAACGGAAATATATGACTAGTTAGAATATAAATGACTTGAGGCTCAAATATAATGGTATGGTAAAGTATGTTATGTCCTCGGCAAGGGAGCCAATAAGAACAGTTTAATTTGCAATACGAATAACCCTATGAAATCAAGACTACTTTGAAACTAACTTAGGGTTCAACTCAAGGTAGGGGCTTTACAGTGCCTTGATGCTACCTCAGAAAACAATTTAAAACAACTGAGTTCGATCCGTTGTGAAGTCACAATACTAGGAAGTTAAATCTGGCAAATTAAACTAAAATTATGTATGTCTTGAAGAGACTGTGAAATATTACCTGTCAACAGAGAGTGGAGACTAGACTTTAAGCTGGTAGTTCTGATAATACAATTTTGTTTAGTGTGTAACAGAGCAAAATTATTTGACAGTGAGATGGCGGACTTACGCACTTGAAGATAACCACCTTCCAAATGTTACTTCTCAACAATCAATAAGCAATGAGTGAGTTGAAGCGAAGGAATGAGATACCTTAGAACCAGGCTGGTGCCTTTTTATACAAAATCTTGGAAAGTTGTTATTGTCAACAAGATACATCATGCACTTTTACTGATAAAAATATCATAACCAGGGAATGTTGTTGACTTACAATTGTGACTATGAAATCTCTATTTGAGCCTCTTAGATTAAATACTTTTACATTAGTTACATAAAATATGCATTTTATATACAATTGATTGCAAATGTTACCTTTTACATTTGCTTAGCACATAATGTGTATTTCAGACAAGATTAATTATTCAAAAAAGAAATTAATAAATTTTGATTTATACATATGAAATTAAAATTGCGAATTGAGATTACGCTCGTACATTTGAACTGAGGGTAGCTTTCGTGTCAGGAGGTAATAATCGGAAAGATTATATAGAACATGAAACCCATAATTGCTACACGTATCAATACTCTTACCTAAATTCAAAAGGATAAATTGAAATACAATAAATACAAGATTGAACTACATTTCTTTACGATTTATATTCTCACCAGCGTGAAGTACAGCTTTAGTTAACATTTGCTACTTAATGTAACACTTACTGAAAAGATAATTTCATATATCAAAGTTACTACTGTTTCGAATTAATTGTTTTCAAGAATGTAATACACAGAAAACTGAAGTGATAAAAATTATGCTCTTCACGGCTATCGTTACATATGATATCGCAACAAAACGATTCGATAATTTCTATCACTCAGATATTCTGACCTCTTTGAAGTACAGTAATTACAACTATCAAAGTACTCTTAATTTATAATAATTTTGAGAATCCAGTTTACTGTTTACTAAAAACATATGATTTCACCATTAAACAACAAATAATTACTAAAATTTTAGATAAACAAACATTCATACAAATAGATAGTTAGAGTCCCTCGTTAAAAAAGTGAGGTGGAATACTAGACTTAGTTAACCGCAGTTAACAAGTAAAGACTATAAAATCGTTCGATTGCAGAGAAAAATCGTCTGCCGCTAATTGCACATCATAATTTTAAACTGAACTTAGTAAAAACATATTTCTATACAATAACATGTTAATTATATCAAATATGATGTTTTAGGTTAACGAATAAACTTAAACCAAACTAAATTTCCAATTTATGGCCGATATAAAGTTCAAATCAAAAGGGCAACAGCACTCTTTTACCATAACAAACCTTCTATACACTTTTAAACAATGCGTTATACTAGCAACAAACAAGAAAATATGGGTTAAGTAAGAAATACGGTATTTAATAAAAAATTAAATTGGCTATGCACTGTTATGTAAATGGAAATTTCTGTGTCTAGCTGTATTTCTACTATTTCTATGTAGTGCAACCCTAATATAAGAAACTTCGTATTCATTAAATATACATATTGCCTAAAATATAGACGTTCGGGACGTCAGAAAGCTACTACATTCTCCATTGTTTAAGATTTCAATAAAGCAAAGCATGATTAAATAATTGGAAAACGTTATGCGTTACTAGATCAAGTGCCATTTCTTATTTTTTTTCCATATGGTGTATTCTATTGGGAAATAGTATGAACTAAAATTCACTATCAATGTATTGGCAACGGTTGCCAAGAAATATTCCTAAAGATTAAGTGCGCGCTCATGAACTTTAGACTGAATTATCTCAAATCAAATTTTTAGCCCTTGATCTAGTGATGTATAACGCTGTCCAATTAAGCAATATATCTAAATTACGGAACTATGGATATTATTCGAGCTCAAATGGAAAATAAACAATAAAAATATTCTAACACTATTGATTATTGGCCGGCGTTAAATTGAACTATATTTAAGTTTTAGTATTATTGGAAGCTTCCTTACATTTTATTAGTTTTTCAAGTATATTCATTCATGATAACTAACCCTTGTACTCGTTACCGAGCATACTCTGATCAAGTGAAAGCTACTCGCCGTAATTAATTACAACACAAAACGTAATCAAATGTGTCAATATTAGAAATGGGTGGCTTTACCATGTCATTTTACAAAGAGCATAATTGTTGTAGTAGCTATAACTTATCGTATACCAACCCAGGACTCTCTCTATCAAGATGCCGGCTGATGTGAACAGTTGATAAAGCCAACTCTTTGAGAAATAAAGCATTTTATCTACAGGTAAGTAACAGCTCATTTAAATAAAATAAAATCAGTCGCATGTGAGAATCTAGTTAAAGTATAGAAGGATCGTGCGAAAAGAAAATTGCAGTTTTTGATTACCTAGTGAGTTTAACAAGTCACCATACGACCAACTTCGTATTTCGTTCGTTTTTCATTCGCCCTTTCGGCAGTCGCTCTTTCCGTCATTTGCTCTTTCGGCATTCGCCCTTTCAGTAGTTAATCTTTTCGTCATTCGCTCTTTTGACATTCGCATTTTCGGTAGTTGCTCTTTTTGTCATTCGCTCTTTTAGTTGGTCGCTTATTTTGTAAGTTGCTCTTTTGTCGTTCGCCCCCTTTACATTCGGTCTTTTGTTGTGGAACCACGACTTTCGCATTTGCAAAAGTTTATTCAGCTAAGATGGGACGACTTTGCATACTTTGTTTTCGCTGATATCTACTTTCGCCACCAGCAATAGCGTTCAATGTGACAGCCGCGGGCCTGTACTATGGATCGGCATAGCAAATTCTACTGTAGATGGCTTCGCCAGAGGTGCGTAAGCGGAATGTAGTCACATACCTATTTACATATTTTCCAAAGACCCTCAACAGTGGTTGGACGTCGAAGCAATGCCTCTCTTCAAGACACCAATAGCGCAAACAGATGCCCGTCTCAGAATCCGTTCTGCTACCGTAAGTAACAGAAGATCGAGTAGTATAGCTGAACACCTTATTCACGTTGATCCAGACATCAGATTGCTACGCACAATAGAAACGGGTGTTGCCTTCATCGCAAATGTGGTTCGTGACATTCTCTCGGAAGTATTGCACATTGATCTTCACATTTTTCTCACTCGGAAAATCGTAAGTTTGCCACGGTCACCGAAATTGGCTACTGCCATGAACTCTTTTGAAAAATTTTCACGGTTTTGCCGAATGAAGTTTGGAAACGACTTTTGCCTTCTTCGTCGGTATAAAATTGCGCGAAACTTGTTGGTGTCATCTGTGAAGATAAGGGTTTCATCTAGAGTAACCACCCATTGCCACTTATTCGCCGCAAGGTAGTTCTCGTATTATTTTTTGACGTCAAAAAACTGTGGTTGCTCAGCTACAGACGCTCTGAAAATTGTACATATTTGTTCAATTTCTATTTATCGTTCTATGACAGTTGAAGCAGGTCTGTGAGAGTCAGTATTTTCTGTTTTGTATTTTTAACTACAAAAGTAGCAGTAACCAAAAATACAAAATTTACCTTTTCTTGGACAAGTCTCTAGTCTCCAGACGCCCTACGGGGTCTCCTCCTAGTTAGTGTCTGAAGCCTTTCGTGGTAACAGTCACGGTTTCCCGGATATTTACAAGTCACTTTGGTCCCTAAAACAATAGAATATTTGTGCTTTACCTATCTCATAATCTGCATCAGATAAAATAGCGGAGAGGGAATTCATCAGAATCGTGCACTTTGTGACAAGTTTTTGAAATTTGACGTGTTGTTAGGTATGAGTTTTCAAAGTCACCGCAAACAGTGTGGGATCGAGCCCTGGGGGCGTGCTTGCACAAAATTCAAAATGACCACCAAGCGAAAGTGCCTATACTATAACCAATTATTTTTTGTCTTACGGGCAAACAGTGCTCAGAAAAAGCTCAATTTATACTTTAAGCAATGGGCTATTCTGTAACTTTCATTATACTATTATGACAAACTGTGGCGCGCGAAGCGCAAGACGTCCGCGAAATTAAAGAAAATTATGTAGATGTTAACTCTTTTTCGTTGTAGTCACCTTTCTATCCGAGATCTGAAACATACTCGCAATGAACCTTTTCAGGTGTAGAATAAGCTATTCATAGCTACCTTTACCATCCACCTAAGACTAATGGTTTCGGAGATACGGATGTACAAACAACAACGCACTATATGCGGTGAGGACTGGCATTTAAATAACTCGCGCGCGACAGGTTGAATGTGTTTGGCAACATTCGTATTACTATAAAATACTTTGGTACACAGTGACAAAATACTGAAGGGGTGTGCGAAAGCCAGATTTATAAATGCAATAATTGCAGTAACTTTTATTCTCATATTATGACAATTTGTGGCGAGCAAAGCACAAGAAGCCCGCAAAACAGGGAGGAAATTCTGACGAATTTCATAGCTTGTAGGTAACAAATCAAGTATTTTGTGCTACTAATCGTGATTTATTGCATTCTACATATATTTCAACAACAAGGGAGTAAGTGTTGAATGATTTTGTTGAAGACTATTGCCTATAAACCACAATTTGTTTCGATTCAAAGACGAGGTGAGGATGCAAGCCCGCGGAAACGATGCATTTATATTCTTGACACATAGTACCTCGGCTATACTGACATGGTTATAACGATACCTTGCCCATAGCATCAGGTATTCTGTGGTATTAACATATTCCTCATGACTGAATAAACCTAGGTTACAATGACATTCGGTTATAACGACACAAGTTTTCAAGTTCCTTGAATGTCGATATAACCGAGTTCTACTCTATGCAATTCTTTACAACTTTGTTTTACAGGAAGGTGGAAGTAGTATTTTTTTAACTTTGCAACTGTTAAAGTTAATGCTTCTTCTACTTAATAGGGTATATCGAAATATAAGGAAACCAACAATAACATCTGCAAATACTTTTCAATAAGTGGATGTTATAGGTTTTTTTCTTTTTGCTAAAGAACACGAGCATTCTCGCTCCATCGGAATCAAGTCGACTATTCTCATCCTTTTTCTATAACTTCTGACTGCTTTTCTGTTGAATATTGTGCTTACAAGAGCCAGTTGGAATATAAGGCCAATTGCTTTCTCTATCTCTCTCTCTCTCTCTCGCTCGCTCGCTCTTGTTCTGTCACTGACACATACTAAATATTTGGAAACCAAATATTATTATTTGTTGTTTCTAAAGGATGGGCTAGTGGTTGTTTTGTAGTTTCAAACCTCATAAAATTCGCATTGTATCTCTCGGTGGGAAGGGTTGAAATCGGACACAATTCTGTATCGATTCTTATTATATGTGTATGAATACTTTAATTTAGTACTCAATATTTCTTAAACCGTTATGAATTTCTTCTTCTACATTTCTAGTATTTAATATATCAACAAATAGAGATTGATCTTTACCAGAATTTCTCGATGCTCACGATACTTATTTCTAACATTCGATACTTGATATTCCATAGTTTTTTCACATTGTCTTTCAATGTATTAAATAATACATACATTTTTTACAAATAAAATGTAAGTGTATTGTTTCCTTTAGTTTAACTCTGCGCTGAGTCATACATGCCTAAAGGTTATAAATAAAATTTAAATTGAAGAATATCTAAGTTATAGACCTAACGTTCTACGGTATATGGGATTACTTTTAGAGAAAGATATTAGTCTAAAAATATCGAAGTATCAAAAAAGTTTCGACTCCACTAGTTGAGGTATCGATCGATACCGATATTTTAAATGTATAAGGCTATCGAAATTATCGTGAACCCATCTCTACTAGAATTATAAAATATTGAGATTAACTAGCGCAACATTCACAATCTCAAATTAAGACACCAAGAAATAGTCTCTATGGCCAACAAACAAACAGTACTTCTGTGAGTAGTTACAAAAATACAAATCCCGTTATGATGTTTAAAATAATAAATAAAGCAAAGTGCTGACAGCTGCAAAACTAAACACGCCGAGGTAAGTACTACCCACTATTCAAGATACGCACCAAACTTTCTGCAAATTTATAGGTTCTGCCTCGTAAACGAAACCAGTACAACAAAATGTTCGAACACCACAAAATTTCCTGACCCCTCGCGTTAACTCTAAAATATTTTCAAAATTTGAACGGACATATCTTCGAAACTATGTACAAATGTCAGTACAAATGTTGAAACTTGGTAGCATAATTTGAGTACTACACAGCAAAGTCAAAACCTCGACCAGCACAAACACTTGAACGGTTGGCGTGTAGTTGGCCCTCAAAGATTTTTAACTTTGAGGAGCATATCTCCTTACCAAGCCAGCACAATTGTTGAAAGTGGGTAGCACAACCAGCACAAATTGAATGCTAACTAGCACAACAAAAATCTGGATGAGCACAAACGCTTGGGAGGCCAACTTCCCCCAGGCAATTTGTCGCTATTTTGAATTAGTAGGGTGCATAGTAGGTAGTACTGTCGATACATCGCACTCGACTTATTTGTCTCCGTTCGCGAAATTGCGAAAAATAGAATAAGGCCTAGAACATCAGCATGTAATATTTTTGTCTTTAAGCTCTTCAAAACTTTCACCACTATCTAAAAAGGTACATAACGAACGTGATTCTGCCAAGAGATAATGTGCATTGCTGCAAAATCACGCATTTGTTCAAAACGTCCTGTTTTTACGGAGTTATCTCCTGCATTTGACAATTTACAGTCGGTAGACATAAATAGGATGAGATTTCAGGGATCTGAACGGAACGAAGACAAATATTTCGAATTACGAAATATTAATTTTTGCGTTTAGTTTTTGTTTCGAAGGGTTCCTACGAAATATATTCTCAACAAATATTGAATTTGAAATGCTATTGGTAAAATAAGATTAATCTAAAGGAAAGTTCAGAAAATATTTGAACAGGATATACTTTGATTTATATTGTAGAAAACAATCATTTTTGTAATCAGTGCGGCAATAAAGTACATATTTATAAAGTATTTCTATAAATACATCTTTCTTCATATATTAATATTTAAGTATATAAGATCTATCATTCTGAAGAATTGTTTAATTCATATTGAATTGTTTGATAAGTGTGTATTCTCCTAAACTGACTACGCAGACTAACATTAGGATTACAACTGTAAATATACAGGGAAAACACCAATCCTCTTTCTAAATATTCTGCAGTGGTGCAATTATGAAGGTAAGGAGAATGGCATATAATTTTGCTGATTTTGAATCTATCGATGTACAAACCTCTTATATAGTAGTGTATCTAGAACGATATGAAACATAATACCGTGCACATAATATTAAAAATATGAAAGTGTTTACGTTATTAGCAAGTATTGAAGGGGAACCATGTAATACATTAGTAGACTTATGCAGTCCTATTCATATCTATGAACAATCAAACTAATTCCTAAAGGAAAAGTTGAACATTATGATTTTATCACTAAATTGAAGAGTCAAGCAAGTAAATGTGTTTTTGGATCTACTATGGACAGTAGATTACGGGATCAGTTAGTGATCACAATACACAATGATTGTCTACAAAGACGTTTGCTATCGGACCAAAGTTAACATGGCAAACTCCATTAGATACAATAAAAATTTACGAACAACTTGATTCGTCTGAAATTTGCAACTTTGCATTCCAAGTTTCAGACAGAGTCAAACTTTCATAAGGGATCTTCTTAGAATTGCAGTAGAACTAGATTCACAGTAGAACAATAATAGAGCACAATGTGATGATTAACAGAGAATAAAATGTACTATTTGTGGACAAATGCATGGAGACTTCAAATAGGAATGTAAAGCCTAGAGAGCCATCTGCGTAAAATTGAAAATTAGGAGTCACTACGTTTTACGAAAAGAATTCATGGGCTGTTACCGCCCATAAAATTCATTTTATCTTATTTTACCACGGGGTCAATAGGTCTCCCACAGGAATCCAACATAGTTTATACAATTTAGCTGAACGGAAACATCAGCAGTATCATTATTTAAACGCACTCTGCATTAGTCAATTTGATAATATATCATGAGATCGTAGGACAAAGATGGACGCACCTGAAATGGCAATACAAATAAAGGATCGAGTAGTTTCAGAAATTCTGGATACTGGTTCGACGCTTAATCTAATTTCATCAAATATAGTATTTCAACTGGATTGCACGGGATCAATAATAAATACAACAAGTGCCCTAAAGTATATATCACAACTAGTCACGGTTGGAGCAACTATCATTTCCATAGTCTATGAAAAACGTTTATTAAACATCAGTATTATTCAATGCAATGTGCCGGACTGAATCGTAGGCAGACAGAGTTTGAATGAATTACAACTAATTGATTCGAATATCTTTTTGAAAATAATAATGATTTGACATGAATGGATTTAAATAATTCTCAATAATATTTACCAATTGCAAGAAAAAAAATCACATTCGTATAAACCATTTACAACAGTGGGAATTAATGATTCAAGGTATCTTCGAACAGAAAGGATTTACAACACAACATTTGCAACCAAATTCGGAAGAAACAATCACATCATTTTTAACTGTGGGATCAGCTTTACAGGAAAGACAACTGTTGCTTTCATGTCCATATAGTGGTACAGGTATGCAAATTGCCAACAATGATATGCAAAGATACAAAAAAAAAACAGAAAAGGGGCTGCTCCGAAATAAATTCAAGCTAAAGTAATATTTTAGATCTGCCATAACAGAGCGACAAGAGAAAGAGAAAGAAGACAAACTAACTAAGGTTCTGAACAATCAAACGGGATGACAACTAATACAAAAGGTGGTTGGATTACAAAGAAAAGCAACGCAAGGATAAAGGAAAATGAAAGTTTGAAAGAGAACAAGAGTGCTGAAGCCATTCAAAGTGAGAACAGAAAACATTTTATAAAGACATATTTTAAGGATAAAGCTGAGTAGCAGGCTGAAACGATCTGTCCCGAAACAGACTCTATATGAAAGAATATTCAATATATTTGTGAGGTAAATGAATTATTTCTCTCCGGCCATGGGCGTAGGATTTTAAATCTCAAAGGCAAGATGAAATTAGTATGGACTGACCAACCCGGTGGAACATATATGAAATAGACTCTATCTATAGTGTATATGGATACGTGGTCCGCCTCCTACTACAGGAGATCGAGGGATGTATGTAAAGGACAATGTAAGCAAAGAGCGAAACAAGACACATAAAATAACAAACAATTAAGGTTCCCTTTAGCACCTTTATTTAGAGCTCATTCCACTTCGGGAGTTCGTGCAGAAGTGATATTACATATAGCTTGCATCCTTTATATAAACATATGGCATAGACGTTACAATAAATCTAGATTGTCCTGCATAGATATTTTGCATAATTTAGTAAATTAATTTCTATAACCCTTGAAAGTTTTGGGTTATATACTTCTAATTATTTATAATGTCTCTGGTAGTTATAGACTGTTTCAAAAGTATTTACACAGAATAATAAATGTAGGTATCTTAGACATTTACATATGTCAAAGACTTCGGCAGGTAATTTCATATGCACGTTTGGATATTACTAAGTGATATTAATCGAAAGGGTGATTTATATAAATTATTTGGTGGGTCTCACACAATAATATAGGCATCTTATAGAATTTAAAGGTAACGTTACATATATGCTTCTCCCTGGAAAAACAAATTTTGAAAGCTTAAAGGTTTTTAAATTTCCTTTATTTTTAATTTGCCAAAAAAGCCTTTGTATATGTTATTCAAATTTGTTAAATAGTTAATTTCTTCAAAAATGCACTTTATTTAACTTGTCACCAAGAAAATCACTTTATATTTGCAGAAATAAATGTTCGCTATGACAGGCACTGTCACATGGGAAATAGTTGCAAGTTTCTTGTAAGATTTTAATTTCGGAACACTAGGGATGTCCTCATGAAATGTTGATTGGTGACTTCTACTTGCTGCTAGAGTAAACTGCGAGTCCAGATGGAATTTCTTGCTGCTGGAGTGAACTGCGATTCCAGATTGTACAATTCCTACTATAATATGTTGATTGACTGTTTATAGAAGTGTTCGGGCTACTTCTACTTATTAGTATGGTTCTTAGTTTAAATCAGCATTGGTGTTAAAAAAATTTCTAGTTCCTAGGTTTCGGTTGCATTCTAGAATGGTTATCTGTTTTATGGCCATGTTGCCATAGACTTAATTCCATGACTACACTTAGTTAGACAACTCTTGGCGTGGTAGAGGGAACTCTGACTATAGGCTAAATCAGAGTCTTGGCATCCGTTCAGAAGTGTTTAATAATTATATAGTATAGAATTACATATGCTACTTCTTATTTAACTGATAAGAATAACTTAACTATTTCTATAAAGGCACAACTGCTACCTTTACTCTTGATTGCTTCTCTTTTACATGGAATGCAATTAAAGTATTTCTTAAACATGATTATATATATCATAACTTGTTATATCATGGATTATATCATGTTTAAATCTCGTCTACCTTGTAGGACGCGCCATCGTTGATTTGGTGAAAAGCCTACTTTAATAACATCAACCTTTGGCATCTTAGGAAAATTAGGGTCATTGGCTCAGCCAAAGTGTTCTCCTTGGCATCGTCGTAAAGTGGTGTTACCTTCTTTATTGCCATCTCCAGTCACGTCTTATGTTTTGGGGTGATTGAAACTTCGTTTCCTTGCGCTTCTCCTTCCTTCTCTTACGTGATATCTTACATTGGGCTATTTGTTCCTTGTCCTCCTCCCATAAAGTTGTCAACCCTTGATTCACCAAAGTTCCTCCGTCGAGTGATTTTTTTGGAAAGGGCGTCATCAATACTCTGGTCTTCTATATCGCTCCATTCTTCTACCTTGCTGAAATCTTCCATTTTTTGTTTTTTCCTTCTCCTGGATCGGTAGCTTTACTTTCATCTTGGCTGGGAGACTTTGGTCGATTGTTTCTACAACGCTTTCGTACAGCTATAAATACTTGTGTTCTTCTTGGTAGAGTTGTCGTTTGACACTAACCTACATTGGACCTCATTTTTCGTTGTTTTGACTGTTACTTCCGGTGTTTTATAATTAATTTTGAGGTAATCGAATTCCTTGAAAATGTTTCCACCTAATATTATATCAAAAGGACAGTTCTCGATTATCAACAGATCAAACGCGATGCTGGAATCATCTGTGAATAGAATTTGGGCAGCTATTTTTCCTTTAACTGTGATGTTTTTGTCATTAATTTAGCTGTTTCCGTGCCAATAACATCCATATTAGCTAAGCGATATTTTCTCTTCATATTTTCGAAGAAGGCTCGACTCATTAATGAACAGGTAGCACCTGTATCTATCAGAGCGATGGCTGGAATGCTTCCTACTTCCACTTGTATTCTCGGCAGTTTCTCCTCTGGACCGATTGTATGTACATATTCCATCATGGAGAAAATGGCATGCTCATTTTGATTGTCCCTTTCTTCAGTTCTTGTGCTTCCAATATGTTGCGTCCATGACTACCTGCCTTCACCACTTGCTTCATTCCTGCAGTTACTAGGTAAATGACCTCTTGAACTATTTTCCCTCTGATAGTTTAGAAGTGGAATAGCTTGTTGTTTTGTTTGGATATGCATGCGTCTATCTGTTCAATTTGATACCGATTACTTGGTGGGCTTCTATCTCCTCTTTGCCTTGGGTACCAAAGTTATTTCTATTGTTCGGTCACCTATCTTTTTATTGTTCGGTCTTATCCAGTCTCTATAATTGCTTCTTCCATTTCTATTCTCACTCGCTCCTGTTGGCATCTTTCCAACATTCGGATGATTGTCTCTACTGGATAAATTCCTGTTGCTTGACCAGACTCCAATACTATCTTGTTTTTCTAGAAACTCTGATAGTCCTTCCGTCGTATGATAGCTTGTGCATGCCAAAAGTTTCTCAAAAAGTCATGAGAAAGTATATTAGATGCTTCTCGGAATATTTCGTGATCTGTAATTTCAGGGTCTATTCGAGTCAACTTGGTTATAAAATTAGCCATTTCCTGTTCATACCTCCTTACATTAAGCTATTCAATACTTTGTGACTTTACGCTTTCTTATGATTCTCAATGCTATCCTTATTGTCATATTTCTTTACAAATTGCTGACAAAAGTCAATATAATTACGAATCTGGTCCTTGATAGATTATACCATCCCTCTGCGCTTCCTGACATTGCTCGATTTAGTACATATTATAGGCAATCTTCTTCGGCACCAGTAGTTTTTAGAAAATGAGTTAATTCTTCCAAATAATTCGTCGTGAACATTACCCCTACATCTCGGGACGTGGTGGAAATGTTCTGTCTTAACATATCTTGTTGGATTTCTTCCTTTTAAGGTGTTTGTCAATCTTTGTACAAAATCCATTTTATCGTTTCTGGGAAAAGTCATTACATAAAGTAACTTGCTTCTGATTCTTTTTAAATATCGTCATAGATCTTGGGGTAGGTGTCGTGGTCATCTCCTTCTGCAGCAACTGGTGGTTTAGGTACTTCTCGCTTAAACATTTCTCTACTCTCTTCTCTGAAGTCAGATTGAAGCTTATTAACTCTTTCTTCAATCCGTTCTAGCTTTCTTGTGATCTTCATCTTTGACATTTGGACATCCTTCTGCAATTCAGACTTAATGGAATTTGTTATTTTTGGGATATTCTTCTCCTTCAAGCAGACCTCTATTTCCCTATCAAGACACTGAACGTTGATCTCGACAGACGTAAGTCTTCTATCAGCATGTTCAATATGAAGATCTAGTTTGGATTCAAGCATACACGTTTTCCGTTTCAATTCTTTATAACCTGTCTTACACTCTTCTTTATATTCTTCTAGTTTAGCATTAATGCTGGATTCAACATTATTTAACCTCTGTTCCTGTTTATTCAATGTCTGCTTTAACTCCTTTAAGTCCTGCTCTACGACCTGCTTTTGGTCATCGACTTTCTTATCCACGTACTGTTTTAATTCGTTAAAGTCCTGCTTTTGGTCATCAAACTTCTTATGTTGGTCCTGGTTTTGGTTATCGAATTTCCTATCTTGATCTTCAAATCCCTTTTTTGATCATTGCACATTTGCAATATTAGCTGGACCATGGAATTAATGCTAACTTCTTCCTCTCCTCCCTGTGCTTTCTCCCCTTTCTCCATCTTCTCTGTTACTTTTGCATCCTTATCCTTTTTCCTTTTGCTACTACTTCTCCGGGAATGTACTTTCTTGCCGGTTGCCTCTACTCTGGGTACTCGTTCGGGGCTTGCATCGCTCTCTCGATAACTCTCTCTGTGACTCTCCATTTTATGGCTATCCTTCTTACCCTATTGATATGAATATATTTAAGTGAATTGTTTCAAAATTGGTACAATAACTATCACTCGTCGTATAGGCTGAATATCTACTCGATATCGTGCCCGCAAGCTGGGTGCCAATTATATATGAAGCGATCTGTCCCGCCCACACCAAAAGGCTCTATATGAAAGAATATTCAATATATTTGTGGGGCAAATGAATTATTACTCTCCGGCTATGGGCGTAGGATTTTAAACCTGAAAGGCAAGATGAAATTAGTATGGACTGACCAACCTGGGAGAACATACATGAAATATATACTCTATAGTGTATCTAGATACGTGGTCCACCTCCTACTACAGGAGACCGAGGGATGTATGTAAAGGACAATGTAAGCAAACAGGAAAACAAGACGCATAAATAAAACAAGCAATTAAGGTTCTCTTTAGCTCCTTTATTTAGAGCTCAATCCACTTTGGGAGTTCGTGCAGAAGTGATATTACATATAGCTTGCGTCCTTTATATAGACATATGGCATATACGTTACAATAAATCTAGATTGTCCTGCGTAGAGGTTTTGCATAATTTAGTAAATGAGTTTCTATATACTTTGAAAGTCTTGGGTTATATACTTCTAATTATTTATAATCTTTCTGATAGTTACAGGCTGTTTCAAAAGTATTTACACAGAATAATAAATTTAGGTATTTTATAAAAGAAGTCGGGGAAGTGGTACTCGGGGATTTGCATGTGTTATATATCGTTGGAATGGTCACACCGAGTACACGGACAAAAATGACTGACAAAAATTTCAAGAAAGGTGTACATATGTGATTATTACACATGTAGTAGAAAAGTACGTATAGTACATAACGGAGCAAGTAGGGGGCAGCTGATTCGTGATATTAAAGAGGGAGTTTGTTGTAGTAGACAGCAGAGCTTTCAGCTAGAAAATGACGTTTCTCCACACATAGTGATTTTTCGAACCATTGCAATAGCAGTGAAAAAGTGCGCGTTTTAGATTATAAAAAGCGTTATGCTTCCACAACTGTCTTTCTGGTATTACATGATGCCGTTTACACTTTGAACACTCCCTAGATATGCACTACTGTGCGTTACATGCGTGTAAGGGGATGAGAGAAAGAGTGTATAATGACTAATGATAATGGTAGAGGTCAAAGAAACAGGTGTAACATAGGTTTTTACGACAAAATTCAGAATAACATGCAATGCAGGATTCGTTCTGCTTGCAGTTCTGGCAAATTGGCTCTTCGAAAGAAAATGTTATGTCCTTTACACCTTGTAATGGAACATATGGTACATCAAAACCCGCTTTGTACCAGGCGTATCTAAACAAGGGACGATAGAGTGTCGAATGAAATTGGTTCAAAATGAAGTTATGAATTTTCAAGACATTGTCACGCCTGCGCAGCAGTGCTTCGTTTCCTGTAAGGAAGGCATGTTCAGTGAACCGTTTCATAAAATCTTTCCCGTGATGGAAGCAAAACACATCCAGTGGTTGCATGAAAGCAGTGGAACCTGGTGGAAGAATTTGTAATGTAATCGCAACACTGTCATCTTGGTAGAGTGTCTTTGACTTTTGAGCACTCCAAGCATAGGTAATCACAACGACTTGCTGAAAACGTCTCTACGTCAGGTTTGAGGACATTAGGGAAGAAATCACCCAAAATTTCCTTATTTATCTTGGCAGATAGCGAGTATCGAATTACAAGGTTCTGGTAGTTGGAAAGTAATGAAACCGTCATTTTGAATTTTACAATTTTGGTATCAAATTCATAATTAGCTACGTCGCATATCTCTATATACCCAATTTCAAATCCACAGCTTTTTTTTTGTAATTTGTATCCGCCATGTTGGATCCGCCATTTTGAATTTTAGACATGTGATGTCAGATTCGTACTCAGCCACCTTTTAAATCTATATATACCAAGCCTCATACATATTGAAACACAGCGTCCTATTTTGTCCACGTTTTCTGGTGTTTCGGTCCGTGCATTGTTCGGATCTTCTAATGGTCACCACGCCCCCTACAGGCCTCATTCAAGCGAGATATTTCACATGTAACGTTTACTTGGTGTGATCTTTCCAACAATATGTAACACATGCAGATCCCCGCGCAGCACTTCCCCGACTTCCCTTACTAAACCTTTACATATGTCAAAGAATTTCATGTATACATTTGGATATTACTAATTCAAAAGGGTGATTATATGTAAATTATTATGGGGGTCTCACACAAAAAAATAGGCATCTTATAGAATGCGAAAGTGCGTTTTCAAGAATAAGCAACACTTTTAACACCGAATAAGTGTTTTCCTAATGATCTTGTAAGTTTTTAATTATGTTTGTTTACATGAAGTAAAAGTTATTATAGTTATGCTTGAGAGAATAAACTAAACAGTTTAGTAGTTACATTGGTGCTGAATTCCAATATTATTTTGAAATGCATTACACTTATCATAAATACTCTAGACAAGTGGTTCCCAATACTTTTTTCGAGGACTCCTTCATACGTTCGCCAACATTTCGCGGCACACCTAAAATTCCAAATCGATTTCAAGTCATACATTAATATTCTAATAAGCGCTTACTGAATTGAAAATCATTATTTACTTACCTAAACATAACCTTTTTTACTTTTATTAATTTAGTCTAGTGTGTTCTTTTTTGTAAGGTGTCGGCCGATCACAAAACAAATCTGTCATACAGTGCAAGCCAACATTACAAGTAATGATGTTTTATTATACATACAATATTTAAAGTAGGACGCTAGGAATACACTTGGGAGGCACATATTTATTTTAAAGAAAAAGACAAATCGAACAGTTTTAAGTTTTAGTGCGATAAGTGGAATATGTCCTTAGAGTTCATTATTTCTGAAAAGTTAGGTTCGATATTTGACACTTTTACTCTGCAATCATACTGCATGTGAAGCCGATTTGTGTACCTGTTTTTTCATATAACACAAGGTTGAGAAAGCTTGTTCACACCGATATGTGGTTGCGAAAGGAACGAGACATTTCAGTGCCTTCTCGTCAAGTTCTCTGAAGTCCTTACGAGCAGTTAACAAAGCTAGTTTTCCATCGCTAGAAGCACTTTTTATGGTACTACAGCACGATAACTTCACAAGTTGATCCTGTTCCTCTTCTGAGAGGCTAAGAATTTTGTCTATTTCGACACATCTAAACTGATCTCGAATCCACCAGTCATCGGGTTTGGGCTCAGGAAAATATTCTCTAAAAGTGGTGGCTAAACTACGAATATGCTCGATCATTTTTTCCTTCACCCGGTGAGGCAAAGTTTCATCAGAAGATTCCAAGAACTGTTTCAAAATAGGAAAGTTCGTAAAAGATTTTTTATGGATTCTTACTGCCCAGAACTCACACTTCTTTACCATAGCACTGACTTTCTCTTCAACTTGGAACATGTGTACGTCGTTTCCTTGTAAACGTAAGTTCAAAAGATCCTATTGTTCAAACACATCAGCTAGGTATTCAGTCATGCACAGCCAAGAAAATTCATTGAGAAAATCAACGTACTTGCTGTCGATAAGTAAGATTCGGACCTCGTCTCTAAGCTTAAAAAACCTTGTCAAGATTTTACCTCGAGAGAGTCAACGCACTTCAGTATGAATAAGAAGCTGCTCATGTTCACTGCCCATCTCTTTGCATAGCAAGGAAAACAATCTGGATTGAAGAGGTCGAGTTTTTATGTAGTTTATAATTTGTACAACTTCATTGAACGTCTTCTGCAGCATTTCCGACAACCTTTTGGCTACTATAGCTTGTCGATGGATGCAACAGTGAGTCCATTTCATGTTAGGAGCTACTGCTTTTATACGTGCTCGAAGTCCTGTTTTGTGTCCAGACATGGATTTTCCACCATCTGTTGATAAACCCACACATTTTCTCCATGAAATGTCATATTTATTTTAAAAAATCGGTTAACGCAGAGAAAATATCGTCTGCTGTTATGAAGTTCACCAGAAAAAAGAAAGTCTTCAAATAACTGGTCTTTCCATACATAACGAACAAAAACTAGCATTATTGCTTTTTATTTAAATGTCTGTGTTCTCATCCAGTTGCAGAGCAAACATGTCACACATACTAAGTCTGGTCACCAATGTTTCTTCATTATAACTTGCTATATCAGTTATTCTCCTTTGTACAGTATTGTTGGAGAGAGGGACACTACTGACCAATTGAGCGGCTGCATCACCCAACGTTCTTCTGAACAGTATTACAGCTGCCGGTAGAATAAGCTCTTTAGCAACAGTATGAGCCTTGCCACATTTTGCTACAAGCTGAGAAACCTCATAAGAGGCATTTTCATTCACATTTGCACCCGTATGCAAGGCCATCGCTTTTTTGGAGTTTTTCAGTTCTCCCAATTTTTTAAAAAAATCTAGTGACTTATCTTTGTACTCCGGGTGCTTTGTCTCGAGATGCCTACGAAGTTTTGCAGGCTTCATGCATTCATTGGAAAGGGCTTCAAAGCAAACAACACACTGAGGTTTTTTGTTATCCTCAGTTCCGGCATATGAGAAACAAATCTCCAAATAGTCTGAATTGTACTTCCTAATTTTAAGTGTAGGCCTAACGCTGCTTGTAGAAGGGTTAGGCCTATTTATAGTAAGTAGTTTATTTACTACAAATAAACTAGTTTGTATAGTTTTCATGCGAAAGGTAATGTGAATTGGAAATGAATAAAGAAGCACTTGTAATTAGCAATTCAGTTTTTAAAATATATTGTACTTTCTTTAAATAAATTATGTCGGAATTATGTCAGCAATTTTTACTTGTACTTTGGCACCGCGGGGTCATTATTGCCCTAGGCCCCGCGCTCACCTAACGCCGCCTCTGGGCCTACATATACACTTTGCAATGACGACATATCACATTTAATACCAGCGATGAACATTAATAATTAAAGCACTAATAATAATAAATAATTACTATTTATATAATCAAAAGTCGGGAATTCCAAATTTTAGTTAACTAAAGTGCATCAACAGTATAATGTCACGCGTTAACTCTGTGCAGTGGCAGACTTGGGAAAAAGAGTAGAGCCTACATCTACTCTTAAAAGGTACGTCTCGTAACCCTAAGAAAGAATATATTCTGTATTTCGTGTCAATTGCACAATACATAACAATAAATTTCTTCATTTTATTTATCGTTCGTCAGTCCGTTGTAGAATTTTAGGAGATTCTTTTGCATTTAGTAATAATTTGAGAAATATATAAATTCGTTTGTTTAACATGAATTGTGGAGGGTTAAAAATTCAAGATATTTGTAAGGGTCTGCTAGATAGGAGAAAACAAAGATAGGAACAAAATAAATTCACTAGTGACACATTCAAGCATTCAACTAAACGCTGCGTTTCAGATAATTCAGCATTGACATACGGATAATACCTTAAGCCTAAGGCCTCTTCAGTCCAAGGTTCGCCGAACATTGAAATTTCCGGGGTCGGTGCACAAACATGACCAACGTACTAAGGAAGATTCTAGTGCCCGTCACCAATGTGTTAAGACAAACTACGATTTGATTTTTTTAAATTATTACAATAATTTCTACTGAAGGTTAGTTTAAGACGATAGCTAATTTCCCAACAATAAGTCGCGGACCCCTTGCTGACCCTGGGGGTCCGCGGACTACCTTTTGGGAATCACTGCTCTAGACAAAAGCTACTAATCATTTACAGATAGAACCGTTGTGTTTTTGTTAAGAAAGTAGGGAGTTTCTTGTGATGTAAGTTTATTCTTAAAATATGTATGTTTTCTAGATACAGTAGGGGAGAACAGCAACAGGATGAAATAGCAGGAATAGATTTCGAATCTGAACGGAACGAAGATTAATGTTTGGAGTTGCGAAATAGTAGGCTTTGCGTTGTTTTTCGTTTTGAAGGGTTTCTACGAAATATATTCTCAACACATGAATCAAAACTGCGAATAAGGGTCTACGTTACATTATTGTGAACTTTATTTTATTTTACGTAAAAAGGTTCATGCAGGTTCCTCTCCATGGCAGTAAAGTTAGTTTTCATTTAAAATGCCTAATAAGGGTATGGGATAAGGGTCCAAGGCGCAGGGTGAAATGCGCGCCGTCGTTGCCCAGTGGGTACCAAAATAAATATTAGGTATTCTCCTCTTTACAACAATGTAACATAGACCCTTATTCGCGGTTTTAATGAAAATGTTGAAGTTGATATGTTATGAGTAATCTAAAGGAACATTCAGAAAATATTTGAGAAAGTTTTACTTTAGTTTATAGTGTAAAAACAATCATTTAGATAAACTGTAAGACAATAAAATGTATATTTATGAAGTATTTCTTTGAATACATCATCTTAATATATTAATATTTTAAGTATATAAGCTCTATCATTCTAAGAATTGCTTCATTGATATAGCATTTTTCGATAAGAATGTATTCTCCTGAACAGAGTAGGAAGACCAGCAATGGGATTACGACAGCTGTAAATACAAAGAAAAACACCAATATTCTGCATTTTTACATTATTTTCTTTAGTTCATAATGGTTCGTGGTATCCTCAAATTTTGCAACGTTAATGCTCATTTCTCGACGTCATTCAATGATGAAAATTTGCAAAGCGACGTAAGTCGGGTGACAATATTCTATTGTTACATTCGTATCATCATCATATTCAACCATATTCTATCCAGTGCTGGATGAAGACCTCCCCCATCTCATTCCACATACGTCGGTCTGTTGCTATCCTCATCCATGTAATCCTAAAAAACGCTTGATTTCATCTACCCATCTTGCATTTGGTCGTCGTCTCGGTTGTTTCTTTTTTCTAGGAATACAATGTAGTACCTTTGTCGTCCATCTTATATCAGTTCGCCTAGCTATCTGAACGGCCCATCTCCACTTCATCTTAGAAGTCTTGATTATATATTTTACCTTAATCTCTTCTTGTCCCTCCTAGTTATTCCTAGCATGCATATTTCCATGGCTCTTTGTGTATCTCTTAATCTTTGAGTCGTTTGCGCATTCAGTGTCCAAGTTTCACTACCGTTCATCGTTACAGGTAAGACACATTTATTATAAACTTTACGCTGCAGACACATTGGTAGTTTGCTTTTGAAAATAAAGTGTAGTCCTCCAAAGGATTTCCACGCCCTTTTACATCTTCTATTTCTTTCATCAGTCAACTTGGAATTCGATGTTTTCAGCTGGCCTAGGTAAACATACTCATCAACCATGCCTATTGTCTCCCCGCTAATATTTATTTCCTACTTTGCAGCATGTTTATTGTAGACATTACTTTTGTTTAACTTAAATTAATTTTAAGGTTTATTTTCGAACTCTCATTACACAGCTCTTCCATTCTGGTTTGTAGTTCTTCGGCACTTGAAGTAAACATGAATCGTACACTACAAAAACAGTACCCATGATTAGCGTGTAAACAATTGGCAAATTTGTACCCATAATTTTTGAGAGGCGGTGGCGAATTCAGGATTGCGTTTAGAGGGGCGGGAACAGATTCTTGGGAGGGAACAGATTTATAGAACAAAAACGATGGTAAAATATGAATCTCTGGGTCCGCACTGCCTCTAAAAATAGACGGTACAATGTACCCATATTTTTTTAGAATTAGTGAAGCACACACGGATTGATATTTTAACATCGTTTTTCCTATTAATCTGTTCGCTGTAAAGAACGGCTCCTCTAAACCCAAAACTGGGTTTACCACTTCTTCTCAAAAAATATGGGTACAAACTTGGCATGTTGTACCCACTAGTCATGGGTATTATTTTGCAGTGTAGGGGATGAAGTTATTCCTATTGATCTTTATTCCAAATTCATCTCAGTTTCGTGTTACGGTCCCGTCTGGTCTCTTAACTGCAGACATTTGCTTTTTCGCTATCATGAGCTGCTGTTTTTTTTTCTTCAGTGTCTTGTTTTCCTCGATTGTATTTCTAACAAGATGCTCGTTGTATCTGCGTGCACCATCTCTTATTTTCTTCCTTACAGTTTTACTTAGTTCTATGTACTCAACTCTCTTGATGTAATTTTCCTCCTCTTTCATTTCCCTTCTTTTCTTCACCAAGAGTTTAGTTTCTTCTGAGATTTAGC
Organism: Lepisma saccharinum; assembly: GCA_022664845.1. Classification (NCBI taxonomy): domain Eukaryota; kingdom Metazoa; phylum Arthropoda; class Insecta; order Zygentoma; family Lepismatidae; genus Lepisma; species Lepisma saccharinum. The sequence continues at coordinate 12,540 of JAGDQP010017413.1, read as the reverse complement.
TCTCTTTTTGATGCCTGCTACTTCCTTGGTTGTTTCTCTTATTATCTCAGTCAATATTTTATTTCTGCTATTGATTTTATTGCGTGTCTTCTAATTTTTTCAAGGCGTTGAATCTGTTGCTTAGCTCTATCTCGAATGTCTCTTTCCGTTTCACTAGATTTTCCAGATCTAAAACTGGCGTTTTTCTTCTGATAAGATTCTTTCTTTCAAATTATTTAGTTTCAGCTTACATCTTACTATCCTATGATCACTCGAGATTTTGAAACTGTTCAGAACCGACAGGTCTCGCAGAATTTCCCTGTTATTCATTCAATAAAACGTAGTCTATTTCGCATTAAGTCCCATTTGATCCATTTTAGTCCCATTTGAGTCTTTCTATGTCCACTTCCTATGGGGCGGTTACTTGGAAAGTGTGTTGGTGCTTATCAGAATAATGGAAACACCTGTAGTTGGCAACACGTCAGATGTATGGGTTGGCAGTGGTGTCGTGGCGACCGCAGCGCCGGACTGCTGCTGGTGGTGTGTGTTGTCGGTCGCCATACTACGTCAGGCGTCGTGGAACAGGAGTGTGCAGTGGCTGCAGCAGACGGAGGTAGTGTAAAATGGCAGACCTCTCAGAGTTTCAAAGAGGGCAAATTGTTGGTGTGCGGTTATGTGGAGTGAGTGTGACGGCAGTGGCTAGTGTGTTAGGTGTGTCGCCAGGGACAGTGTCGAAGGTGATGACGGCCTACACAACACACGGGAAAACCACATCGGGGAAGCGGAACAGTGGGCGGAAGAAAAGCATCAGTGACAGGGCACGCCGGGTATTAAAGCGCATTGTCACGCGGAACCGTCGTGCCACTGCGGCGCAAGTGACGGAGGAACTCAATCAGCACCTCCCCCAACCTGTTTCGACAATCACAGTCCGCCGCGAATTACATGACATGAACTTACGGGGTCGTGTTGCACGGGCCAAACCTCTCATCAGGGACCAGAACGCTTTAGCACGCCGCAAATGGTGCCGCGACCATGCAACTTGGACCGTTGACGACTGGAAACGTGTGGTATGGTCGGATGAGTCACCATTCACCCTATTCCAAACCACGGGCCGTGTTTATGTGTGGAGAACGCCCAAAGAAGCGTATGATCTGCAGTGTCTCCGCCCAACTGTGAAACATGGCGGCGGCACGGTGATGCTGTGGGCCGCAATATCATGGTTTTGATTGGGTCCTGTGGTCACACTTCGCGGACGCATCACTGCCAACGATTATGTCGCAATTTTAGGAGACCACTTGCATCCTATGGTCCGGATGTTGTTCCCGGACAATGACGCCATATTCCAGGATGATAATGCACCCATTCACACAGCTGGAGTTGTTGCAGCGTGGTTTGAGGAACATCGGGATGAAGTTCAACACCTCCCCTGGCCCGCCCAATCCCCAGATCTCAACATAATTGAACATCTGTGGTCCATCTTGGAAACACGACTCCGGCGACGATTTCCACCTCCATCCTCTCTCACAGAACTGGCCGATGCCCTGCACGAGGAATGGTGTAATATTCCACTTGCTACCATTCACGACCTCTATGCCTCCATCCCACGTCGCATCAAGGCTGTTCTGAAGGCGAAAGGTGGCTCGGCACCATATTAATCTGGTAAGTTGCACTTTCGTTCAGGTGTTTCCATTATTCTGATAAGCATCTGTAGAGTCTGTTGGCTTCTGAGAATTCCACTAACTTCTCTCCTCTCTTCTTTCATTTGCCAAATCCAAAGTTCCCACTTTCGTGTCACTGCTCTGCTTAGTTCGTACTTTCGCATTTAAGTCTCTAACTACAATGGACATTTCCGTTTTTATATATTTTACAATTTGTTTGTGTACATCGGATTAAATAACATATGATGTTTTTGAAATTTCAGTGCTACGGTTTTCCGTTACGTAGAAATATAGCATGAAATACTGAGAATTTAATCTCCTACGTCATACAAAGAAAATCATCCTCTGATTGGTTTACATAATCAGTCCGTACTATTTCCGAAGCTATATGCTCCTCCCTATGTTTCGTTCCTTATTCAGAAGTTTGAAGACGAAAAAAACGAGAGAGATAGAACATTCACATCATCACTTAACGAATAATTCATGTACAAATCTGCAAAACACACTTCAATAAGTTAAAACACCAAAATATGTTTTTAATAACAGAAATTGCTCGAAATATAGACAGGGAGCAGTCTTAACTTGCAATGCTCTTCTTATCGCTAGTTCGTGCAACTGTTAACGTGTTGTCAATTTAGCTCAGTTGGTTAGCGCATGCAACTATTAATTTTTTATACTTTCACCTAAGGCTGTTCGAATCCTATCAAAGGCCGTATTTTATTTTACTTCACGAAAGGCAAGAGTAACTTCAATATAAAAGTTTCAATTTACTTTTTTGTTTCTTACATGCTTTTATTATTATTTTTTACAATGATATATTAAAACTATTCAATATATTCACGGGCTACAAGTACGTTAAATTGTTAACAGATGGCAGTAACGAACACTATTAATTCATGTGCTTTTAAGTTCTTGAAAAATACTTCACTAGCATTCATTTAAAAAGTATACGATTGTCGGATGTAAAAACCCACATTTTTTACAGAAAAAATAGGTAATTCTTTTTAAATACAAGAGTTCTAAAGAGCATTATTAGAAGATATCTTATGATTTAATCATGAAAATGAAGAAAAAAGAGCTGGTATAAATTAGTGTTGAAGCCACCAAACTATATCAATATCTTAAATAGTATTAAAAGTAAAAATCAATATTAAATGAATAAAACGAACTAAATGACGTGTTAAGGCATACAGAAACGCTATTCACCAATTATACTATTTCTTTCGATCCATTTTTGCGATCTCTTTTTAACAATACTAACAAATCAAATACCATCTGTATGTCAATGACAAGCAGTCCGAAGACTGATTACGTCATAACATGGCGGTGCCCGATTAAGCGCAAGGCTGAGACTTTTGAAGCAAGTCTTTATAACTCTTGATAAAATCATCACAGAAAGAAAAGAAAATGTTTTCCGTAGTCTGCTTTAATAGAAGAATTTTTTATTGCAATAAAAAAATACTACCGGAAATGTCCATTGTGTAATATGTTTTCAATTATCCAAAATCTCTTGTATTCCCTCGCAAAGGTCTTCAACTTCCTTCTCCGGATATGACTTTGTTGGAGCATATACTTGTATAAATTCTATACTGCATCTCTTGTTTATCCTTATTATTACTCGTGCGCTTCTGTCTGAAATTCCTTCAAATTCTGTGATCCGTGTATTCAAGTCTTTCTTTATTATAAATCCAACGCCTGTCGGCTTTCTATTTTCTGTTCCCTTGAAGTAGAACGTGTGCCCTAATGGTAGTTCCAACGGTTCTACATTCTTGCTGTCCACTTCTGATAGTTCCATGATGTCCCACTTAATCCTCTTAAATTAATTTTCCAGCTCTTCTAACTTGTCCTCTCCTGCAAGTGACTAACAGTTCAGAGTCGCCACGTATATGTCCGCTCGAGTTGTAGTAGCGGTTTTCTGGAGGTATGCAGTCCAAATCCGGGCATTTTGACCCTCTGACTTCCTGCAGGACTATCACTGTTGTTGCTAGCTGTAATTCTTCGTCCGGGCAATGAGGTCCTCCGATGCTGTTTCTTTACTTGTACTATCATGTGATAAGAAAGGAGGATACAGACATTTGACTCACCATGCTGTCTGCTAATGCGGGTTGGTGTGCATCCCATCCATGTTAGATCGCCAAGCAGTTGATTGGGTACTAACAAGCCCCACGACGTGAACGTATGGATCAGATATTAGATGTTTTCTAAAGCTTTAACAAGAGGAATTAAGAGCTCTCCTCTCAGTCAATGACAGGAGCCTTTTGGAGCTACAGTCCCGGGTTGCCGGACCTATCCCGGGTCCCAGCTTTCATTTACGCTAGCCTAGCGTTTGACTGCTTGCAGAAAACTTTAGAATTTGAGTAACTAAATAACAACTTTCTAAACACATGAATAAAATCAAAACATTGGGTGCGCTCTCATATACAGTCACTTTCATTTCTTTAATTAGTGCGCCTCATGCTTTTCTTTTTGGTCATGAATCAACAAAATGTTTTCAATTTTCGGTAAGAAGCGTTTAAGAAAATTAAGTTTTATTATTTTTAAATTATTTTTTTATGTGTTGTTTCTATCTTCCAAGTTTCGTGGAAATCTGTGTGCATGACTTTCCAGATGGTACTTGCATCAGCCCTTTGTAACAGAAAAAACAATCGTAATTTTTAACAAACACAAACTCAAGCACAATCAAACGCAAGTACAGGGATTTTCCTACATCACATAACAACCCTTACATTTTCAAGTATATCCCCCAAGAGAAACTGAACAATGACCGTTATAGTAGGTCGGTATAGAGGGTCGGCAAACCATTCTCGAGTAAGCAAATAATTATAAGAGACAGAGAGAGAAGAGGAGGAGAGAAAGTTCTATGCAGTGTTGAAATTTGGCTGCATTATAAACTAGACATCATGAGAAAATAATTTATTATTCGGAGGAATATCGTCTAGGCCCTTTATTCAGATGACACTAAATGCAATGAAAATTGTAGGACCGCACGATGTAAAAAGCACAGCAAGAATAGACATCACAATAAGATACAGTAAACCTAGCTCGAGTGACTACCCAATTGCAGAGAAATCTTGCCCAAGAGGCGGGTCTATTGAGCAATCCACTGTTCGAATGACTGTCGGCAGGCTTTATTGAATCTATCGGGAACCATTGCATGGCGTGACAGGTGATCTAAGAATGGCTCCAGGGGACAGACCCAGCAATCACGACGTTGATTTCTGTATACTTCACAGTGTTGGGAGAGGTATAGGGCCTAGCCTTCTATTCACACCTGCTAACAGATTCTCCAATTTCATGATGCCAACCCTACATCTGTTGTCTTAGTATCGAATGTAGTGGATTATCCTCTAATGCAAGGCTTCTGCCAGGATTTTGAGTTTGGGGGAAATGTAAAGTCAAAATTGGGAGAATCTAGGTGGAGTTCATCACGGTTTTCACAGAAAACATTTTAAAGTTTACAGAGGAGATTACTGGCGGAATCACTTCTCTAATGTATGTATCTCATATGTACACACGAGTGCACATACGAATTCGATGTATATAAGAGTTCTCTGAGGCTGTCAGTTTACCGTGATTGCTCACATTTTTTCGTATGTGAGGGTGTGTATAGACTTCGTGTGTATTATGCGTACACCTCCTGTCAATTATCGGTTTATTATATAGATCAATAGACCTAACTCTGCGTCGATGGGTACATTTTCTGTTCATCTTTCGCCAAATAGATTGCTATGGACCAGTACCAGATCTAGAAATTTTGCGGCCCTCTCCATCGGTTTTATCCGAACAACACGATCGACCGACGCGACATTGACAGGCTTTGTCTCACATCACATAGTATACTTTTGTTATAATCTCTGGAACCTTTCGTGGCATCGCTACTACTAACTCCAAAAAAGCAGTAGACCTGCCTATCTGACTTGAATCTCGGTTTTGAATTTTAGAGATGAAAGCAAGTTCGATGGAATAACATAAAAATGTCTTAGCGCGCCCGCATTGTAATTTTGGACACATTTAGGACAATTTAAATTTAATGGGCAATTTTACTTCCTTTATCAGGAGCATTTTATTATTTTTATTTTTAGCTGTTTACCGCCCCTGAACTTGCAGTTCGGGGAGCTTGCCCCGGTACTGCTGTGGACTCCATTCGAGGGTTTCCGTACGATTTTTAAGTTTCCTTTAAATTGTAGTTTCAGATCGAATTGTTTCCCTAATTGGTCTTAGATTTGTTTTCAATTATATCCCTTATTTCAGTCATTTTTTGAATATTATAATTTTTTGGTTGTAGCAATGTATCTGCTTCACATACTTGTTTTTCTAAGATGACTAGCTCCCGTCGATTTGTCCGTGGATTTGATAATGTTATCCTCTTATATTGATTTATGTTTGTTTATTGTACTTTTTGTTGTGGTGTGAGTTTTGTTGTTTGTTCTGACCTTAAGGAGTACTAACACCTTCCTCTGTAGATGACCAGTACGCTCTCGTATACAATGGATGATATATCTGGTTCCAAAGAACTGCCCTTTGATTTTGCGAGGTCCATTGTGTATTTCTGTAAATTTGTTTTTACCTCACGTAATGCCTTCTGGTAACGCCTTATGAGGGTTAATATATTCGGTTTAGGTGCGGGACAGAACGAACAATTCTGTGTGACTTTTCTCTAGGACTATTTTTTCTCATTTGTAGTTAAATTCTTCTTTGTCAGATTATAAAAAGATTTTCATTCATTTTGATTTTCTTGGTTGTTCGTCTACCTCTTTCCTGTTTCTTTTTCTATGTAACTTGTGAGAGTTGTTGGTTGAAAATGAATCTTAATTTATTATAAGGTTTTGTTGGTTCTGAAAAGGGACTTGCGTTGCAGTTTTAATTAATGTTCATCTGTTTCAGATTTTCAACAGGTCCTCGATGGTGTCTCTACTGGGTTGTATGAGTGGTGCTGGCCTGTCCCTCTCGGTTATTCTCTGCCTTTTGAGAGCAGGGGACTAGGTTTCTTAGTTTTGTTGGTTGTTTGTAGTCTTAAGGAAGTCCAGCGCGAAGTCCAATGCGGTTGTTTAATGAAAGCTACCTGGCAGCACTATCGCTCCCACCATTCGCTGCCCGCTTCTCTTTTGTTCTTCCATAAGAATAGCATTGCAGGAATGAAGGTTTATTTACAATTTTCCTTTAAATAATATTATGTTGTATTGACGTTTAATTTTAATGTTCGAATAGTGAAGAAAAACATTTTAAAAATCTTTTCCAGCCAAGAATGTCTTCCGAATACTCAACTTAGACTTTAAAATCTCTTAAAGAAGAATCTAGAAGAGGACGTGCTCTGTTTGTAATGTAACTCTGATGAAATGTTCAGTCGAGGTTACGAGGGCAATGGTGGTCACACAGAAACAACCTTAACTGTAATTACGAAAGCTCGTTTTTTGTCTGTACACAAATTGTGTGTTACCGGTGCTGTTCTCTATTCTCCCTTTTTTAGTATATATAAAAAGGATTTTATAAAGCGACATGCGCTCAATGGTTACCTAGCACTCTAGAAATAGAGACTATGATCATGCGATATTATCCGATATTCATATTTGAATTTTAACACTTATGTGAGCAGTGGCAATAGAAAACAGGTTATCTCCCAGGATTTTATTTAGGGGATGCAAGTAAAGTTGGATTTTTTTATCTATTTTATACCATAAATATTTTTAATTGGGAGATGTGCTTGAGAATTTGGGGGTGACGTCCTCCTTTTTAGGGGGTATAGCAGAATCCTGATAGCGAAGTTTCAATTTTGATGTACTTATATTCCATGCACTTACATTATAAAATATATTAAGTGAGGAAATTTACATACGAATCAAATTTTAACATTTCAAATTCATAGATCATTTCCTCCGTGTAATACAAAGACCCATTAGGGATTTTGTTTATCTGTTGGTACTTTATGCAAACATACTTGTACACCCTTTTATACATCATGTACAGAGCCTATACAAACATTACCGAGTGTATGTTATGTGCAGCGATTGTGCCAACTCCCATGTGGAGGTGCCAGCCCCAAAAGATCGAGTACATATATGCCCTATATCACCCGATATGTATGCTTTATAAAGTTGCAGTATATAGGATTAACTAACCGTTATCCTTACTAGTTATATCACTTGTGCAATGCATAATTTCGTTAAATCTTTTGAGGAAATGACGAACCCAATCACAATATTTGCACCAAAACCACGTTATTGTAATTACGGTTTTCTACAAACTACTATTTATTATAAGAAAATATAAACTCAATAGATACTGAAGAGGAAGTGGTAGTGAAATTGACAGTTATGAGCAGGGACAAAATCGAACGAAGCGAACTGCGGATTTGTAAATCATTAGCAAATTATGTATTTTGAGCCATTTTAGAACTAATGATTTCGGCCCGTCTCGATTGCGTTAGCTGTTAGGTACCCAAAATCCACAAACATCTATGTCCCACCCGGCGTTCGATCGCAGAACTTTGGAGACGCTGGCCTCACATCAAGCGGCTACTGCTGTCGACATTGTCGATTGCACCAGGATTTTCAGATTGGAGGGGTGTAAAGTCAAGCTTGGGAGTGTGTAAGTGGAATTTTGCTCAGTTTCTATCTATTTTTTTACCGTAAAAATTTTAAGTTGGTGTGTACTCGAGACTTTGAGAGGTGATACCCCCCACATGGGGATTGGCAGAATAAGTGCACATAACATACTCTCTCGGTAATGTATGCATTGACTCTGCATATAATGTATAAAATCGTGGGCAAGTATGCGTAAAGCACTACCAGATTAACAAAATCGCTAATGGGTCTTTAAGTTACGCGGAGAAAATTATCAATAAGTTTGTAATGTAAAAATGAACTCTCAAGTAAATTTCCTTATTTAATAGTGTTACATAATGTGGCGTTTGTAATATAAACTTTTGTACAACACAAGGGGTGAACGGTGATATAAGTACATGAAAATACAAACTTTACTATCAGGATTCTGCTATATATCCCACATAAAAAAGAGTGACATCCCCAAATTCTCAAGCACACCTTCTAATTAAAAAATATTTACGGTTTAAAATTGATATAATTTTTTTCAACTCTACTTTCATCCCCTACGTAAAATCCTGGGAGATAACCTGTTTGCTATTGCCACTGCTCACATAAAGTTGTTAGAATTCATGTATGAATTACCGGATAATATCTCATTATCATAGCCTCTATTTCTAGATTGCTAGGTAACCATTGGGCGTATGTCGCTGTGAAAAACTAATTTTCTATATACTAAGAAAGGGAGAATAGAGAACAGCACCGGTAATACACTATTTGTGTACGGAGAAAAAACGAGCTTTCTTAATCACAGTTAAGGTTGTTTCTGTGTGACCACCATTGCCCTCGTAACCTCGACTTAATATTTCATCAAAGCTACATTACAATCAGAGCACGTCGTCTTCTCGATTCTCCTTTAAGGAATTTTAGAGTCCAAGTTAAGTATTCAGAAGCCATTGTTGAAAGCCAGTATCCAGATTCTTGAAATGTTTTCTTCACGACTGGAACGTTAAAATAAGACGTCAATACAATAAAATAATATTTAAAGGAATATCGTAAATAAAGCTTTGTCCCTGCAATGCTATTCTTATGGAAGAACAAAGGACAAGCGGAAAGCGAATGGTGGGAGTACTGGTGCTTCTACCATAAGAAAAGTTTGGCAATGAACAACCCCATTGTCGCGTTAAACTGTACCTTCGTGGCCTCTGAACCTTCCAAACTGAATTTTAACTTTTATTGCAACTTCGGTACCAACTATTTGCGGTGGATTGTAGCCTCCTCGTTAATAATTAATTCCGCT
>JAGDQP010017412.1:4502-38582 GCA_022664845.1 Lepisma saccharinum | reverse complement strand
GAGCAGTAGACCAACTCCTCCTCCCTTCGGAGAGACGCGACGTGTTGCGAAAGAGGATTCGAAACTCACAGATCTGATCAACGCTGTAGTTTGTACACAGCTTCTATCCAATTTTTATAACGATGCTGGGTCAACACCGAAATTTCGAGCCACCACAGAAAATCGAACCCGGGACCACAGGCACTGAAGCCTAATCGGTAGTCGGTTTTGCATTTTGAAGCAAATTTGACTCCTTCGTTTACGGTTCTACTGAACTTAACCGAGAATTAATAACTAATTTTATTTAAGTTGGAGTGCGGTCAAGATTTTTTCTCTTTGAGAACTGTCAATACTGCTTGGGTCAGTATGCTAAGAGGTTTTATTTTCTCTTTATTTGTAACAATAGACTGCTTTATGAAGATTACACTGAATTTCGTAAAATGTTTGCAAACCTACCTTTGAAGTGCTTGTAAACTATTTGCAAGACTTCCGTAGTGAGTAAGATGCTCCATGAAAAATTATGGATTAACACTAAAATAATGAAAGAAATTTAGTTACTTTTAACTGAAGGTCATTCTCTTTCTTATCTTGGTCTCAGTAAATTATCCAAGAATCTTCTATTGTAGCTTAGGCTTAGTGTAAGAGAACACTTCCTGTGGGAGTATGGCAATGTATTCCTGTATTTCTTAAAAGCTGCATGATCTAAATATTACCATTTTTTAAAAAAAACGTCTAATGATCTAAAATTCCATTTTTGAATTTGCAGAATTTGTCAACAACACCTAAACAACATAACTAAATCAATAACCTTTTTCATTATTATAGCTACAACCCTTTAAATAGTCGAAACTGTTTATGAAGAAATTGTTTAATTAAAGATTAAACACAATATACAAATATATTTACAAAATTTGTAAGGTTGAATAACATACATAATATTATAATGGACTATATTCATATGAAGAATGAAGGGAATGAATAATAAAAATTCCCTAGTTACCTTGAGGGAAGATTTTTGATTTGCAAAAGGTTCTGCAGATTCTCTTTCTGATTCTTGCTGCTGTTTCAACTCTATATCATTCTCCGAGCATTCGCATTTACCTTCACTTTCACTTTCATCGACTAAATATTTCTCGGTCGGTAACATTATATCGTCACAGGATAACGAATCCACGTTATTCTCAGTCTTTACACCATTTGAGCTGTATGGCTAAAAAGTAAAGTAGTTACAAACAAATCAATAGTGCTTTTAGGAAACGCATCATATAGCCATATGGCATCTGGTAGTCAGATTACTGGTTTCAAATGTCGGTAGTACAGAGATTAAGGACACTGATAACTCCAACTAAGTTTTGCCACAACATATAATGTTTTATTTAACAAATATTGCTCCTATAATTTCTAAGTAAATTCATTCAGTTACAGTTAATAATCTGAAAAATAAAACAATCCACTAGAAAGTTAAATGTTTCAAGAATATTCCGCGGACACTGTGTAGTTAAATTCATAAATAAACCTACATATCAAGTAAATATTTATAACTCGAATGGGCGTATTCATTATTAAGATATCAGGCAAACATCCACGCTCACTTTGATACATCGACCTTAACGAACTAATAATATATAATCACGAACTCTCTGTCGCTCTCCATTGTTAGCACACACAGAGACATATAACAAATTTACACATACATACATATATAGGCACGTCCGCGAGTGTGGTAAGACCCCGTTTGAGTTAAGTCGAAATTGATAATAACCGTCAACTGTTGAAATGTGATATTACATCCTTTATAATTGTTACTACTTCTGGTGGACGGAAAGTAACATTTACTTCGATTTTTTATGGAAATTCTCATTTAAAACATTTCGTACGGCTAAATTTCACTTCAAGTTCACTAGGCGGCCGGAATATTAACGATAATCTACTTTCAGTCAAAGATATTCGAAATTTGATAACGACAATCAGAGGGTAGAGCTCCTCAAAAAATACATATATTTATCGAACTGGAATACTTGTAAATTCATATGAAAATTTATGGAATGTTTCAGACCTACACGGTTTATCATTATCATTATTAAGTGACTGCTTTTCCATCGAGTATGCAAACAATTATTTACGTAAGTTACAAATCTATTGCTGGTTTCGATCTTGTTGACAAAAATCTATTATATAAAAAAAACTAAAATTAGAATGTCAACCAAATAGTAAAAAAAATCATTGACATTCTGCTTTAGATGGATACAGAACATAAAAAAATAATGGATCTTTAATATATAATATTGAAGATACATCCCTTGAAATCCTTCAAACGGGCTATGAAGTATTAGAATTTTAGTGACAGCTGCAAAAGCTGGTACAAATATATATTTTTAAAATAAAGTGCAATCCAAAACCCATAGAAGTGGAAAGCAAAGTTTGTGTAAGCTATATGGAGCATAACTGTAATTAATAATAAAAACACCTACTTACCTGGAAAGAAGACTCTGGATTCTCCAATTGCTCTTCGGAATAAGAAAATGATCTTTCAAATTCATTCTCCTGTTTTATCTCGCTCTTCTCTTCTGAGAACTCACCTTTAACTTCACGTTCACTGGCATCGAATAAAGATTTTTCTCTCGATAAAATTAACTCGTCCCAATATAATGGATCTACTTTATTCTCGGTGTTTGCACCAATTGAACTGCACATCTGTTAAAAATTATCAAGCAATTACAATAAATAAATGATACTTTTAGAAATCACATCAGTTAATTACCATGTAACAGACTCTCCCTCTCGATTAGCTTGAAACGCAAGTAGTACAGATTACATTAAGAACAATATATCATCACACCGTTTATTTTAAGATTTGTCACACCGCTCAATATTTTGCATGTAAAATAACGCTGCTAAAATGTATATATATATATATATATGATTTCACTCAGTTATAACTAATAATCGCTTGAAATAATAAAAAAAATGTTCCGTTGACACTGCGTAGTTTGGTACAAAAAATGTCTAATTGCCATGTCATTACTTACTACTTTAATGAGCTTCGTAAAAATACTCTTGGCCTCAGTCACGATCACTACAACAGGTTCTTAAGAAATTAATAATTCATATTTTGACACCTACCATTTTCCTCTCACCCATTCAACCAGCACCAAATATAAGAACGTGTGCAACAAGTTTTCGCACCAGTTGATTTGAAAGACGTAACAACCATCAGCTTATCGTGATGTTGCAGTCTATTTTAATAATAACACAAACGTTTGTTGAAATTCATGTATTCTTTCTGTTGTTGACCATGAACCACTTTAAAACGCAAAGGAAATACTTTTGATATCGACAGGGCACAAACGAATTAAAGTTGCTTGCAATACTAATCATGCATACATCCATTCCATTTTTCCTAAGACAATTTCTGAGTATCCTCTATTTCTTACGGGGAAATCCGCTGGGTCACAATGGAAAATACTGGATTGTTTAATCTTGAGTAAAACATATAACAGAACTTCGACAGAATCATGTAGAATCAGTTCCAACTTAAATGGTACTGGAAATACCTACAAATCTATTCTCTATGCTATTTGTTAACAATGGCGCATAAGCTAAGTACTTGATCATCCCCGATTGTCTATAGTTTATTAGCATTTCAATAATGTGGCCAGGTGTTTTTTGCGGGAAATATTTTGCAACAGTATTTTATAGTGGATTTAAATGCATTAATTTGTAAATATTGAAGGTAAAATACTATGAAATCTACATGTTAATATGTGTGCGTGTCCCTTATTTAAGTAAACACAAGTGTTTCACCTTAAATATTAAAGTGGAATAAACAATTGGATTAAAATGTAACTGCTTTTAAAATAGAAGAATATTATTTTATGAAATGGATTCTTAGTATAAGATAAGGGACGACATGTATCTCATATTTTTCTTCTTTCCCCGAATTGAACACCTTCAAATAATTCATTACAGAAATAAGTGATACTAAATATTCTGAAATGAAAGTACGCGTAGAACAACATTCAATTGCCTTCACACACGATAACAGAGTTCCTTTCCTTGGACTTCTATAGCTGCAAGACGTACAGACTTTCGAAATATACTAAACTCAACTATGCAATGTTCGATTCAATGCATGGTACAACTGATGAGCAAACTGTCTCCCAGCACTTTTATGGAACACTGCCACGGTAGTGCTGTAAAGGATTTATAAAAGAAGACTCAGTTATGGTTTGGAATGGAAAGGATGGTAGACATCACTGAGTATCAAAATCTTTAAGATCACAAAATTCTTGGAAGTATAAGTAATGACTCGCTTTGCTTCGCTGGGGGCGCTGCCCCCAGACCCCCGTCGGAGCTGAGCTCCGAACATGGGGGTTTGGGGGGGCTGCGCCACCTTTATCGTAAACAGAGACTCTCTGGCAGACTCTATTCTACAACAAATATACCATCCACCGGGGGGGAGAGGGCTGCGCTCCCATTTGGGTTTTTCTCACTATTTTTGTGACCTACCCATCATGGTACACCTTCATACCAAGTTTCGTTTGTTTAGAATTAGTGATTTAGAAAATGTGTTTTCGACAGACCATTTTGGATTAAAGATGGCGACTTTTTTAATGTTTTATTATATTGTCGTGACTTACACGTAAAGACGGAACTAAAATTAAAATTTCATTTCTTTAGCTTAAAAGGTGTGAAAGTTGCCAACTTTCCCAAAACAATTTTTTTTTCTAAACTACTAATTATGATACACCTTTTTGCTAGATTTCGTGCTACCACAAAGGTTGTGGAAAATGAAATTTTAAGTCTGCCATTTTGAATCCAAGATGGCGACTTTTAGAAAATTTAAAAATATTTTCTTTACCTGCTGGCGATAATGTACCTCCATACCAAATTTCATTTTAATAGCCCCAGGCTATTAAGCTCTCTATTCTATACAACAATGGGTTTGGCGGCTATTTTGGATCCAAGATGGCGACTTTTTCAAAATGTCATTATACATATTCTACCCAGTTTTACACTTTTAACAGTGTGGGTACTATGCGTGTTCACTTTAACCCAGCATCGCAGTGCTCCGCACAATTTGATGGCTTGCCGAGGAGTTTTGCTAAGTCAGTATAAATTAGAATACATATATTTGCGTTATACATTTCTATGATAGTCCATTACACATTTAGCCTGATTTCTTTGCTAATTACAATGATCAAGGTATCCTTTCACGAAAATAAAACCTGCTTGGTGTTTATCGGAGCAAAATTAGCATTAATATAAAGCTAAACTAAACTAAACAGCTTTTTTCTTATAATTGCCGAACATTTCACTTCATATTTCGCAGAGATATATATGAGTGGATGTACATCACGACTGCTGTACAAACTCTGGACCAAAAATCAGGCCAAAACAAACACAAAATACTATAACCAACTCCTGGGCTGTATATTTGGGAATCGAACCCAATACCAACAAAATTTATTTGGAATTATAGTTTCAAATATATATTTATAAATATGCACATGAAAGAATTCCAACATAGGGAATATGTTCTAATACTTTATAGGCAATACGCCTCGCCTCATTAAAAAGGATGTAAATATGCACATATACCCACTGGTGGTAGTGCTTTGCCACGTAAGATCCAAGCAGAGGAACGTTTCGTGATGGCTCAAAGCGTTCGGGCTCTTAGTCTCGTTTCCAGACTAAATACAAAATTTGAGTTTGTCTTAAAACTCAAAAGGAAAAAAAAAACTGTCTTCCATATTATGGTGTGAATTATGAATTCAACATCCAGTAGAATTTAATAGAATGACGCACTCAGCACGGCTTTCCTTTGTTGACGAGGAGTTACACGCTTTAACCACTCCAAAAACATAGTATATATACTACATAAGTTATAGGACTACATGAATAGTGGTATTGTCATTATAATGCCGACCTTTAATCATTTACGACATACGATACGTCACGCGGTGGGCAAACAAGCCAAAATTGATGCTGTACGTTTTTCATAACAAACTTGTCACAACTTTGAAATCCGTTTGTTTCGTAATGTTCTTTCGGGTAAGTTACAAATCTGATGTAAATTTTCCTGCATGGGAAGAACAGGAAAATTAAGAAACCATTGCATGAAACCATATGTTATGAAGCATTCGCATTCCTCTCTTCCTTATAAAGTTTGAACAAAACAGAATCGCAATTTCCTATGTATTTCTTATGCGGGTTATTTCTGTAGAATATATCTCCAGTCAACCATCCGTTTGTACTGGACTCATTTTCACGAATGCTTTTTTTAATGTGCATATTTATGCCTAGATGTGTAATGAAGCTTTCGCATATCTTCCTCTGCATGTTGCGACGAAGTATCAGATGATCTTCTTTGAAAGACCAGGGTCAAGGTGCTGGTCAGTATGTGCGCGGTTAGTGTACTAAGTTGCACATCCTATTACTACTCGGGGGGATCCGGTGTTTAATTCCCGGTTAGGGTCAACTTTTTCTGATGTGTTTTCATAACTCATTCTCCTCCTACTCATCTATCTTTCTTTAAAAGAATATTTTTATAAAAGCTTTGTCCAGTCGTACAGACTTTTCTACTGGTCGATCTGTATGATATTTCTTTTAAAATATTCGTATTTATTAATGTATATATGTAATCATGCGGCCGTGGCTGAGCGGTAGAACGTTGGCTTAGCATTCGGGAGGTCGTGAGATCACATAGACGTACCATCCTGACTGACGCTCTTCCTTAATCACACCAGGAAAATACTGTGATGGTACCAGACCCTGGGCGACACCATCTCTTATGCCGGCCTGAGCCTTAGATGTGGGAATGACAAACATATTTTTAATATAGAGATATTTTGAATCAATCGCATCTCTTGGACGAGGGGCGATTTGTCGTTGGACGAGTTGTCGCAGGGCGTGTTGTCATGGGGCGAATTGTCGCGGGGCGAGATGTCGTGGGGCGAGATGTCGTGGGACGAGTTGTCGCAGGGCGTGTTGTCATGGGGCGAATTGTCGCGGGGCGAGATGTCGTGGGGCGAGATGTCGTGGGACGAGATGTTGCGGGGCGAGATGTCGAGGGGCGAGTTGTCGTGGAGCGGGTTGTCATAGGGACGAATTGTCGCGGGGCGAGTTGTCGTGGGGTGAATTGTTTTGGGACGAGTTATCGTGGGACTAAATGTCGTAGGAACAGGTTGTCATGTTGCGAGTTTTCGTAGGGACTAATTGTCGCAGAGGACGAATTGACCCGGTCGAGTTTTCGCGGGACCAGTTGCCGTGATCCCGATATCCGCATATGGCTACGGGACCAATCCAAAGACTTGTATGAAGCAAATATTGGGGCGCCTGTACATCGCTGGGATGTGGAAAAATATAACCAGTTGTCACGTAAATATTACTTCTGTAGCTATTTGTAACCTACATACTGACCTTCCCTTGTGGTAATGTCTTCTTTCTAAAATATCAGTCAAAGTGGACAACACACACATGAGCTGTCTTCACATCCTTTTATTTATGAATATCTTTGTTTGCATTTATGATCAACCGTTATTTCAAGATTTTGAACTTTTACTCCTTCCAATCTTTCCTATAAGACATCCATCATCGAGCCTCCATGATTTTTAAAAGGATCTATATCCTTTACCTTTCTATCTGACTGAAATGAAGGCAATATAGAAGACAACAGCTGGAGTGTATTCACTATTGATGCTTTTAATGTAGCTGCCATTAACATCATGCTTTCAGTCTATCTAGAAGCGTCCATTAACTGCACTTTAAGACAAAATAATTTACAGCTTGACTTAAACGACACGCAAATTAAAAAGTCTTGTCCAGATTTTCTTTTGTCTCTGTCTTGTCTTCCTTTTCTGTGTCGCAGTGTTGCCAGAAAGTGCGGCAATAAATCTTGTAAGAAGTTTATGAGTAAAAACTATAAAGTGACAGTATACGTAAATAATAAATAAATGTAAGAATACTTCTAACTTTAAACTATACCATTAAAGTAAATGTATTAGAATTGCAAATCTTTAACATACTAAACCAATCTCCATTACTTTTAATGAGTGTTAGAGAATAGATTGATTTCAGTTGTAATAGGGCACATTAATCTTTTACGATGTTTAAAAATTGAGCTGTGCAAGTGGTTGCCATTAAAGGGAATATTTTAAAAATTTAGGGCTAGATTTCATGAGAGCTTGCGTTGCGTTCAGTTTGGGTGAATAGCTAATTGAAACACGTGTCACACCCACCTTACAATAAAACACGCTATAAAGCATGTATTTCAATTGGCTACACACCTAAATCGCGCGCAACGTAAGCTATGATAAAAACCAGCTCTTAATATAGTTCTGACTCCATGTAAACGATAATTGTTTTAACATTCTTAGTACGGTTAAGCTTTAAAAGCATTTTCCTACATCGTTATGTGAATTTTAATCGGAACCGAAGAAATCAATCTTTGGAAATGTTTAAATATGTATTCAACAATAAAGCCTTGTTTCCATTTAAACAGTAAATATTCTAACATTTTATTTATTTATTTTTGAAATCCTCAAGACTATTTCCTTAACGTTAGTAGCTAGAAAGCAACGATCCTTGATAACAGCACCATCTCTTGCAATGCTGTTCCTACAAATTCAAGCTTAGAGAGTTCAAAGTTTCAGGGAAGAACGTTTATTACCATTTCAGGACTTCCGTTAACAGTTAACGGTCATGCCCCCGCCAGGATAAACATCGTCCGCCACTGCCACCAGCAAACTGGGTACTGAAGTAAATATAGCATATAATGAGAGAAGAATCACCTGAAAGGCACTGAAGGGCAAATAGTCAACTTGTTTCAAGGAAAATAACATCATACATACAAAAGGGGTGTTCGCTGTTCAGACACACTACATGTCTTCTTCAGGCGTAAATATTAACCAAGAAGGCAAGTGCAGTTTATTATGCAGACTAATAAGCCGCGCGCATTTGCACAAACCTTCCGTCATTGAACTACTTCGTATGTTTTCACAATGCCAATTTTCAACCTGCGAAGCACGACTACCAAAATCCCTCGTAGCTATTAAAGATATGAACAATATTGAAAAAACAAACGTTTAAAAAGTCTACAATTTCTAACTTTATCTGATACACAGTTAGTATTCGTATTACTAAATCAGACGAAAAGAAAATATCAGGACATGTACAATTAAATAAGAGAAATTACATTCGGCAGTTAATTTCCACAATGAATTATTTAGAGTAAAATTATCATAATTAAATTAACGGGTCTCATCTGACCATCAACTCGTGTGCGCTTTCTAAAGCATACCAAATTGGCCGGAAATAAATACTAAAATGCTTTTGAAGAATTTAACTAACACTTATGATTCAGAACAGCAATTCTCTGTAACTACAAGTGCTTTACTTTTTCACATAAAAAGAGAGACATCTTTTATCTTTTCAAGTTAAACCACCTTTTCAATTTGTGATTGAACTTTTTAAAAATATTTGGCCACAAAGCTATGCATGGTCTTGTTCCTACATAATCCGTCTTAAGTTACGGTATTGAATGTATCGATGAATCGCTTAATTGTATACGTTAATTGTAAAAAAGGTAAGAATAACGCGGACAATCAAGTGTTTACTAAAGTTTGTAAATTTCATCATTAGTGAATGATGGACATGTTTACATATACTTATATGTTCAATTACATTCAATATTAGAAAAGATACACATATTTCCATTTTGGGATACAGACATATAAACGAAATACCGAATTTGAAGATTATAAATGTTGATTGCATCGACATTACTCTTATATTTAATATATTTCTGATTTAATAATTCACTCGTCTTATATTAAGATTCTTTACTTCCATCCCCAAGACTCCACAGTTCACTTCTCCACATGTGCGACAGATTATGAGCATTCAGCGTAAACAGTTTAACATGCAGAAGCATAAGGAATATATTAATTGAACATGCAATTTCAAGTACGGGCAGTTAACAAAGTGATTCCGAGCTCAATTTTCCCAAATCTGTAGGTTCACCTTGCATGCAGGAGCGGTCTAGTTTATTATTTGAGTGTTTCAATCGATTCTGAGTATTTTTGTACATGAATATCTGACACTTAAAATGATTATCCGATGTGTCAATTAAGAATTTACAGATTACTTCTGGAAACTTCATATCGAAAGGGTGTTTTCTTGATTGGAACGTTTCATGCAAGACATAACAAACACGTGATTATTTTAGTTCAACTGTAGCCGAACGATTAACATTGAAGAAGCCCGATCTGAATTTTCCTGTCTTTCAAGCACATTTATACTTACGCTGCAGAACACTGTGCATTACTCCAAGTCACTATTTTCAGTCCAATTGTATTCGCATATTTCAAATTAGAAGTAAAATCCCTCTCTATGAGTTCTTACGTATCTTTTTAAACCAGGATTTGAAACTCATATATACTTACATGTTTCTCATTCCAAACGCCCTTCACCTGTAAATAATTGTATGTGACTTTTTTTTGCCAATTCCTTAGAATCATTTACATTAACACTGGAAAAGGCCTTTCGTCAATATGAGATTTTTAGACTACACTTATGTCCACAAGTTTCACACTGAAACGGCCTCCCATCTGTGTTAGCATCTGGCTTTTTAGATTATTCTTTTGACCACATTAATATGCATTCACATCTTTTTAGTTCTCTGATAAGTACATTTATATTCACACTGAAAAGGCCGTTCGTCTGTGTATTAACATGTTTTTATGTTTCGCTCTTTACATTTTAGTGATGTTTCACATTAAAAAAGCCTTAAGCCTGTATGTGTTAGACTGTGTCTTTGTAGATTGCTCTTTACTTTGCATTTATATCCACACATTTTACAATGAAAACGCATTTTATCTGTATGTGTTAACATGTGGTTTTTCAGATACTTCTTTTGCGCATATAAATGTGCGCATCTTTGACACTGAAAAGGCCTTTCGCCTGTATGTCTTAACATGTGTCTTTTCAAAACAATCTTTCGAGTAGATTTATATTCACATGTTTCACACTGGAAAGGCCTCTCACCTGTATGTGTTAAGATGTGTCTTCTCAAATAACTCTTTTGACTAAATTTGTGTTCACATGTATCAGATTGAAAAGTTTTCTCACCTGTATGTGTTAACAGGTGAATTTTTAGTTCACTTTGTCGAGTACATTTATATTCACATGTTTCACATTGAAAAGTTTTCTCCCCTGTATGTCTTAACACGTGTCTTTTTAGTTCACTCTGTCGAGTACATTTATATTCACATTCTTCACATTGAAAAGTTTTCTCGTACGTATGTGTTAACCTGTGTCTTTTCAGATCACTCTTTTGAGTACATTTATATTCACATATTTCACATTGAAAAGGCCTCTCGCCTGTATGTGATAACATATGTCGTCTCAAATGATACTTTTGAGTACATTTGTATTCACATGTTTCACATTGAAAAGGCCTCTCGCCTGTATGTTTTAACATGTGTCTTTTCAGATCACCCTTTTGAGTACATTTATATTCACATTCTTCACAGTGAAAAGGCCTGCGGCCTGTATGTATTAACATGTGTTTTTTTAGGGGACCCTTTTCACTGCATTGGTATCCACATATTTCACATTGGCAAAGATTGTCTCCTCTATAGCTTTTTATGTGTTTTCTCAGGCTGATCTTGTGGATACATTTATATCCGCATGTTTGGCATTGGAAACGTTCCGTTACTGAATGGGTTTCTCGGTGTTCTTTCAGCTGAAATTAGAAGTACATTTGTTTAAGATATTTTTCAATTATGCAGTTTTAACGATCTCTGCAAAATAAGTAATTATATTTTACACGGATCGTTAGTGCCTAGATTGGTTCCTAAACCTTCTCACGGTGTAGATATAACCCTGCGTAGCTAATTTTATTGCAAGACCGCTCACAGTGCATTCTTAATTTATTTTGTTCCTCCTTGCCATATTATGTTCAGTTGCATTAAATAGTGTGTTCTAAAATCGCGAAATTGTTTTCATATGGGATCACAATAACCCCACACGACGGTTTTGTGTAACCTTTATGGAAAACTTAAACTTTTGTGCTTTATTTGCTGTTTTCGAACGTCTCTATATTCACAGGTGTTACGAAAAGTGCTGCTCGAAGAAAATAACATATCCGTAATTAGAACTTAGATATAGTTCTTATGTTACATATTGAAAACGGAGATGAATTAGAAGGCAGTATTAAGAAACTGAAGATCTTTTGCAGGTTCACAAGGGAATATTACTAAAGGAGGTAGAGATGAAGACGATCCAGAAAGTCTACAACAATGAATAAATGAAACAAAATTAAAAATCTTGAATGTGGAGAAATATTGTGATAATTTTGGTGTTATGGAAGAAATATCGTTCCTCCTTTGCATAAGTCACCAGTAGTCCGCCCGGGAAGCAACCTTACGACACACAGAAATAGTTTGGAATTGTATTAACTGATGAATTGTTGGAGTAAATCATTCAGTATACGACCAGCAACTTAATATTGTGGAAGGAACATGGGAATGTAATGTGCGAAGATTGAAATAAAACTTCTTCTTTCAAAGTAAATTGCTGTATTAATAAAACATAAAACTATAAAGCAGAATATTTAAAATGTGTATACGACTAAAATCCCGCGCCATAAATTGTGAAATCACAGAAAAACTTTTGTTGAGATTTTATTTTATTGCAACCAAATGATAAAGAATTGAATTGGGGTCATGTTGATGAAACGCAAAGCTTTCTTGAATTTTTAAATATTTATACGTGCTTGTAGGAACGGCAGCTAGTTATACCACTCACTACATACATTGTTTTGTGGTATTCAAGGGTTTATGGAACCGTAGATCTCTTTTCAAATATATTTTGGTCTGGAAATATTTTCAACACATGATTGGACTCTTACATTTTAAAAAGCTTCTTAAGGGCATGTCTCCTAAATACAACACGATGTTAAGGATAATATAATTCTATCCTCATTTTCCTCTTTTATATTTATTTTCTGCGTTTTATGTAGCCATCTTTGGAATTTGCAGCTTGGCTTTGTCAATCCGATGACAAAACAAAACAAATTAAAAATTTAATTTGATGCATGACTAGATCTTAGCGAAACCTCGTTTTCTCATTATATGCATGTTCACCGTCACTCTTAAGGAAATATGCTACAATTTCGCATGCAAAATATACCAAATTTCTCGCGAAAATTTGTTATCGGAAATCCAATTCACATTATACACATTTGGATACAATATTATCTAAAATGGTCTTAGATATTGAGAAACCCGTGTTCTATAAATAGCAAAACTGCCACACCTAAAACTTATATATTTGTTATGACAGCTTATCACGAAAATATGTCTTCATATTTGATTTTAAGAAAATATGATTCATGAAAAGTACATGGGATCACATGAATAGAGGATGATATAAGGATGAATAAGCTACAAAAAGCGAAACCGTTTTATTAAAGGACACGATACAGTTTATGAAAACGCGGCATAGTACAGAAAATAATAATATTATCTCTACGTCTGAGCTGCAGCAATACACAGGGCCACCCACAGTTGGATTGTATGGCGCAAGTTGCGCTACTGAGAAAACGTTTTTTGGGGAAAAAATGGGGGGAATTCTACGCTGCTGTCGAACTAGCAATTTTACTGTCGTTTGTCGGAATAGCATTAAAACGCGATTTTGAGAAGCTAATTTTCAAAAATTTCCCGGAGGTGAACTGGAGGTGCCTGGATACTCGATGAATGAATTACCGCGCAAGTAGCCACCTGAAGTTAGTTACTGAATATAAAAGTTTTAAAAAACAAAAACATTGAAGTATACACTTCAATCCACATACATAACGGCGAAGTTCGTTTAAGAGGACATAATACTCGCATATGAATTCTGAAACAAACGGAAAGATCCAAATAAAAAAGATATGAAAGACAAATTTCTCTCGATTATTTGACATAATATTCGACCTTTTTGAGAGACAGGTGAACATACGCCACACTTCAAAATCCAAAATAAAGTTCCTGGAAGCACCGAAACCTAAAAAAAAAAAATAACATATAAAAGCTAGCAGCTACGAGCTACTAGGGGTTAAGAACTACTCATGAAACCTGGAGCCCTTTTCAGCATGAAAAGTTACATAAATATCTCCCACTGAATATACCACACATATCAGCCCAAATATTAGACTTTCTGGCCCCTACACACAAGTTAAAGGAAGTACCTATTGAATTCCAGGGCTTTGGGCTTCGATCCCTAATGATCATAAAGTAATAAGAACCCAAACTGTATATGCGGACTGCGATGGCTCCGAGGTTCTGGGCTTCATACCCCATTACAAGAATTATATCATTTCAGTAAAGGTAATAGCTAAACTTAAAATATTTTATTTAGATATCCCTACTGTTTACTCATTACTGTGCTAAGGTATCGTAATAGTTATTGTAGTAATTCGACAGTCTTCGATATATCCAGGATCCAGCTGTGTAATTTTAAGAGAACAGTATTAAATTTATCTTTCCGTTTTTTCCTAATTTAAAATTTTGAAGTCTCAAGTCATTCTAAAATAATATGAAATTTAGCAATTCTCATTTTTTTTTTACCATTTAACCTTTTCTATACACATGTTTTCGTACAAAATAATTTTTCACAGCCTTCAGCTGTTCTAGTTTATAGGATTGTACTATTTTTTTAAAAAAAAGTTCCCCTAAATGAGCATAATACTTTGCTTATGATTTTAGAGTCTGAGTAGCACTAAAACGCAATTTTGAGAAACAAATTTTCAAAAGTTTCCCACTGCAGGTTCTGGAACCTGTTCACCTGGGAGGTATCTGCCCAAATCAGCCGGTTGGACACTGTATCAAATTTAAGTTCTGGGTAAAAGTCTTAAAGGGGGAAAAGATTGTTGTTTTTTGGGGGGAATGCGCCATCAGCTTTGGGGGATGGGCACCCCTGGCAGTACACATGGAAAAGCGATTGTACTCGGCATAGAATATGTCTCACCACGTTTCTTTCACGTAGGGTGATATTTGTTATTTTTGTCTGGAAGTCCGTTATGCTTTATATCACGAAATGGCCATGCGACTAGAATCTTCGTCCCCTTTATGTTTCTGTATACGAAGAATTCTAACCAACAGAAAGCGATTTATCAGATAAGAGCACAAGCGACAGGCAGTTGAAAGGAGCAACTGAGCAATCTTAGAGCAATTTTAGTTACATTGAGAGTGTATTATTACAAACCAAACTTACCTTCAATACGTGTGCATGGGAGGTTTCATGTACGGGAGTTAAAGCTTGGGATTTGGATATAGGATTGGCTTATTGCGGTGAATACTCTGAATCACAGTTTACTGCTGGGATAAGACTTGCTCGCGAAGTTAAAAATGAACATAGAATTCAAGGCAACACACTGTAAAAGACAATATGGAATCAGGGAGGTAAATATACGCAATGAAATTCAAATATTCCCTGCATGAACTAAAGTCATCCATGTATACAGAATAGGGTTGCCGCTGAATGGAGAAGGATCCACATAACATGGAACATATGCGTGGAAATGCTGAAAAAAGAAGCTACAATTTGTGCCTGAACGCCTAATAATGCAAATGTGAAGAGTTGCAGCGTATTAAGTATCTAATATTGGAATGACGTATTAATATCGATTGTCATCAAAATGCACGGCAAGAAGCATGTGCCAAACGCAAAATTTCAGGCTTTTCTTTTCACCACCATTTTTATTTTATCTTAGTGCTGAGAGGGCATTACTTTCGACGCCGCCGTAGGTACTACAGATTCTTCAGACATCGCTGTTGTGGCTGCGTAAGCGTGCAATCAAATTTGTCGTTCGCCGCCTCCGTTCGACCTCTCGTTCATAACAACGCATTGCCGTATTCTTTTTGCAATGTCTTTTTGTAAGCACCGTTCCTGGCGGACAGATGCGTGCGCGCATGTTTTTAACTCTATAAGAGACGTTCGTGTCATACCAGGAAAATCTAAAATGGTAAACATTATAATTATGATGTATAAATAGGATTAATATTGAAAAATACAACGACCACTATATAATTCAATTAATGGATAATTTTTGTTTAAAATCGCTGAACGAAACCGTATTTTATACTAAAAATAGCTAATCTGATAAACTTAAGATTAATTTTTAATTCTAGTTCTTAGCTAATGTCAATATGATGCTGCATTACTATGTAACAAAAATGAAATATATGTTTAACTTCAATAAAACATTAAATAAGTCAACCCGTGATTGCAAATGGCCACAACAAAATTTGTCATGTGGCTTCATTTGTGTAGACGATTTAGAGAACATTTAAACACGCATTAAGACCAGCAAAACTTTTCATTGTGTTTAATATGAAACTAATATCGGCCATGCACCACGCGAATGTATCTTGTAAGTAGCAGATGTGAGAAAAGGGATTAGACACTGATTTCACGAACACTATAAAAATATTTAGTATTCTAACGAAGCATCAACTTATGCTTACAAAGGTCCTGGCAGATGCAAGGCTTTCCTTAACAAAATGGAAGTGAAGGCGGGCCATAGTAAAAGAGCCCATAACATATTCTGCAGTGTTACAAACGTGCTTATCCCAAGGTAGTTTGAGTAGTGCAACGGCACTGTCATCCTTGTTACGTTTTGAGAAAAGACAAAAAATAAAAGAAGAAGATTAAAATTCGCTAAGACCTGTCGCAGTTCAACATGTCATCAATGCTTATTAAAAATATTAAGTTTAGAGAGGAAAACGTATGGTAATAACACCTTTCGATGAAGAAAACATATGATTTTCTCGATTAAAGGAGAAGCTGCAATGAACTAAACGGTCTGGCGTGCAGATTACAGATTTAACGAATGCAAAAATATGGATTTAGGGAGTCATGAATTTGTATCGAACCTGTGTTTATACTGCTATGCATTATCTGTATATTTTATTAACTTTAAGAAATATTTTAGTTGTATGGAAATTTTAATTTGTAAGTATATACTCTGCCCGTGTACGGTTGTTCAGCAGTAATTGATTGTATAATTGTGTCACCTAAGGGGCATTATTATATTTTCAGGAGTATCTAAGTTTGGAAGATGTCCCATAGGGATGAATGATCGTAAGAAAATCCACCAGATTTGGAATCTGAGACTTAGGTATTCACATTCAGCAAAAAGTCAAAATTACATTCTGCAGAACACTCTACTTTGTACAGAAAACTTTCGTGCATCTCAAATTCCTGTACGGAGATATTCACAGCAGCCTGAGAGTGGTATTTCAGCAGATGAAGTTTGAAGATAACAAAAGTGCTTGTCAGATTAGTATTACTCCTCTGTTGAGACTCAGACTGTGAAGTGAACTTGATAGTCTAGTAACCATCAATATACAAGTATTATCATTGTACGAAAAATGTTTAAACATTTGAATGCAGTAATAAAATAAGTGTTGCAGGCCAAAGTGATGGCTTGAAACTTGGTTACATTTAATATTATGTCCTTTCCGGATATAACAAAATATAAATTTATCTCGCCACCAAATAGACGGGTAGGGAATATACATTTTACTACATACCCGTTAATTCCTTAGTTAAACGTTTGTTTCTCTCTAAACGCATGTTTTGTTGTTGTTTTATGAGATTTCCAGTAGATGGCACAAGAATTATATTTAGTAAATGCTACTGTGTCATTATATAAAATGGTTGTCATTATGGAAACATGTCTTGGAATTAACGTAGTTAAATTTTACTCAATAAATAATTTTCGTCTTGTTCTCTTCATTTGCACTTGTATTCATGTACCAAGTACAGCTCCTCTAGGCACATGGCCAAGCAAGACAATATTGACATTAAGAAGTGTTGAGTTGTTAATTGCTAAAAATATGTTGAATTCCCTGAAGCTAATAAATTATGTGTAATAATTGAATTGAAAATAAGTTGGAATTTAGTGTATTTAGAGAGACATATTCTCGTAAAACTTCTACGTCCAGGTAATGCAAATTACACTAAAATTTTATCAACACTTTTTTTTTGTAGAAAAGAGGACAGTGGCACATCCAGGATTTTTATCAAGATGGAACTTAACTGGAATGGCTCGAAAAAAAACTATTTTTGGAGTTATTGAATGTTCATTACGTGTCAACATACTCCCTCTCTGGATTCGCTACTACTACATAAATTAGGCCAATCGGATAAAAAAATTGAAACTTTTTCTTGGTTAAAATGTTACAAAAATGCAGAATCACCAATTGAGAGGGACGCGCTTCACTTCCGTCTCTGGCGTACGGGAGCTGTCGAACTACAAATGTGTAACTGCTAACCCCGAGTCATCACGGACTTCGGTTTTATTTGTCAAAAATCGCATAGAATGGACATTGCAACAGTGGCGTAACGTCACATGATTCGACGAGTCACGGTTTCAACTCTACCATGCCGATTAAAGGCACTGTCTGTAGCACAGACCTCATGAAGCGATGAATCTCGCATTCCAAGAGGGCGTGGTCCCGGGCGATGTATTATCAGTGTAGGTTTGAAGCGGGTTTTCCTAGTATGATAAAAGACCCCGTGATTGTCCTGGAAGACCTATCGAATAGTCCTCGGTGTAGTCAGATGCTCGGAGACAGTCTCTAATCATTTCTGGCCTTTCAGAACCCTGACGAACTTGTGGTCTTTCAAGATGAAACAGCGACGCCACAAAGCTCAAATAACGCCTGAGACTGATTCGAAGAGCATCCAGGGAAGGTCCACCGTCTACACTCGTCATCCAGGAGCCCAAATATGAACCCAATGGAAATTATCTGGGATGAGGCAATTGAACTGAGGCTCCACTGGGTCCTCCACCCACGAACAGGCCGCAATTAGTTTCCGCTTTCAAGACTATGTGGAGGCAGCTAGTGTACTGGGACTTGCAGAAGCCGTATTACAGCGCTCCACAAGGCAAGAGGGGGAGCAATATAGTTGATTATTCCATGAGTTTTGCTAAGTCATTGCAACATAAATATATTTACCTTATATGCTTCTACGATCATTATCTTGCCTGTTTTTTTATATCCCCTGGTGTTTATCGGAGCAAATTTAGCATTGGTATATGACTGGCTGTACAGCGTTTTATTATTATAATTGTGGAAAACTTAATTTCATATTTCGAAAGGATGTGCATGAGTAGGTGTGGGTGGATGTATTAATACATACAAGATTTACCTCAGAGTAAGATCTAGAAAAACCTTAACACAATTTATAAATCGGTTTTATTTGAACAAGAACATTGAATTGTATTGCGAGTTCTTCAATTCAGAGGTGAAGAGAGGATCCTACGGTAACATTTCTTACAGGAAATTTGTTACCCGCGCATTTGGTTTAGTACATTCCAGACCAACCCTTCGATCTAATCCATTTGTGTGCAGACAACGTTACCGAGACGGACAGACATTCCAGGACTGTATAAGTATTTTTCTGTTAATATTCAGTTCTGTCGCGAATATCAACTTCCCAGGCTCTTTGCTTAATCTGTAAACGATCTAATTACCAATCACATACTAAATAATTAATATAACAAGACGTGACTTTGTAAAGCTGGATTCAATATATAGTGTCATCCCACAAGCTTAATTAATATCACATTTGTAAATTAGATTAGGATAAAAAATATTATCACTTCTACTTTGATATATATCTCTACAAGAAATGTATCAAATAATATTTACAGTTGGTCAAATTAATGTATGATGGTTATGTAAAATGTATACGTTACTGTCAGCCTAAAAGGCCTAAAGAACACAGTAAAGAGTTGTGATATTCAAATGCTTAAACGGGTTATGAAGTATATAATTAATTGAATTTAAAAAAAAAGTATAGACAAATATTTTTTTACAAATTCCGTAGTATCCCAAAACCTGATAAAAACCATTGGAAATTACTTACCTGGATAGGAGATGTGTTGTTTTCGTTATTTCCTGCAGCATATCCTAATCCTTCTTCCGATTCCTGCTGCTGTTTTAAAGCTATGTTTTCCCCTGAGCACTCGATTTTACTTTCACGTTGAGTGGCATCAAAGATACATTTCTCAGTCGGTAAAGTTGATTCGTCGCAGCATAATGGATCTGCATTATTCACGGTCTTTCCACCAATTGAGCTGTATGACTGAAACATTTAAAGTAGTTCCAATAAACAAATTTGCCTTTACAAACCTCATCAGTAAAAACCATATTGCATGCTTTGGCGCTCAAATTACGGGTTTCAGATGCCGTTGGTACAAATAAGTACACTGTCCAATATTTCTAATACCGTATAATGTTTTACTTAGAATATATATTTCTCATATAATTTATACGTATTACACACAGCTACAGCTCTAATCAACTCAAAAGAAGATATCCCGGCAAAGTTATATACTTACGAACATTACGTGGACAAAGTGTAGGTATATTCAATAGCATTTACTACTATTTTATCAAGATAATATTTACCACTGTATTGGGCGTTGTCATTATTAGACTATCAGGCAAAAATCTAGGAAAACTTTTGTAGAACGATCTTAATAACCGACTATATATTTACACACTATTAATCAATCTGTCTATGTCTGTCTCAAACACACACACATACACGCACAATATAAAAACATTGGCATAACAACGAGCGTGATAACATTTCATATGAGTCTAGTTAAAAGAAGACATAAGTGCCAGCCTACCCGGAGTTAGAATATATTTTACTAATAACACAAAGCTTCAATGAAATTATTAATCTAATTATTGTTTGTTGTGAAACCAGATATCCTATGAAATGCTTACGCAAAGCAAATATGTCTGAGATAGCGAGCAGGGACAAACGATTGGTTGTTACTTGCCAGGAAGTATTCATATTTATGTCCATTTCCTTCTGCTTTCATTTTAGATAACTTCTGGGGATCCTACTAATTGTTTGGTGAATCCGTTGTGTTACCAGTGGATTTTCAAAATTCTCAATTGCACTTCTAACCAATTTAAAAAGAAAACAGGTGTCAAGTCTTTGTCGGTATCTCGTTTAAAGTATCATGAGCTATCACTCATTTTTGTTGATATTAGAAATATCCAGCTCCAGAGCTTAATTTTACAATTTACCGGCAGCTAATAACGTAAAAACCAAGTGTTTGTTAATCCTCGAATGTTTATACTTGTTTTATGCAAGTAATCTCATGATGTGTTTTTGTCAGTTATTTATACGTATGCGTGTGTTCCTGTGTGCTGAATATATAAAATTTCAAATTTATTTAAAGATGAACATATGAAGAAGAAAGCTTCTGGATATTGTTCATTTGTGGAAACATAATTTCTGATAAACTGGAGAATATGACTGAGAACTCTACGGTTGAAAATTAGTACCTGCATTTTTGCATATTCTGAACGGGAAAGAATGCACATTTGCTGAAGGAACAGCGTTTGAGCAGTTGTTTTGATGTGTTGTACTTGTTAGGATTATGCAATTAAGAATTTTACAAAGCTAAACAAGTATTTTACAAAACAAATTAGGTGGAATAAAGGTAATTTATAAATACAATTAATCTTTAAATGTAAAAACATTGCTTCATGAAACGAATCCCTGATATAGGATAATTGAAAATGGACTTCTAATATTATTATTTTTCTTGTAACACACATCAAATAATAAATTATAGAAACGCTCTAAGCAAAATATATCTGACTAATGTTACGCGAAATATGCGGTTCGCGGTGGAATTAATAATGATCTAACGTTTACTAACTTAGATAAAATAAAGTTGAGAGTTCCTGAAACAAAAGTTAAACATATCATTATGTTCTGAAATACTTGCAACATAATATGAAGACTTAATTCCATTCCAGGAATCTCGGAGACTTGAATAGTTTAATATTCTTAAGTGAATCTGCATTTCATCGGACTAAGTAATAAATGTTTCACATGATATAGAACATTCCAGGTTTCAATGCTGTTGGCAAAAATCTATAATACAAACACAAATTGAATTTCCAATATCAACACACAAGTAATACGTCATTCATTGACATCTTAGATGTTTACAGAGTATAATTAAATTTTAACAAATCATAAATATTTTTAATATTAAAGGTATATTGCTTGACATTTTTCAAATGGGGCATGAAATAGAATCTTAAAGTTTGACAAAACATTATGCAAATATTTTTAAATAATGTGCTATCAAAAAAAAAACATACACGTTGAAAGTAAACCTCATATCGGCTATATGAAGCAGGAAAGCATTTAATAACAAAATGTCCAACTACTTACATAGAGAGAAGATTCTGGATTCTTCAAATACTCGTCACAATATACAAATGTACTATCATAATCATGCTCCGGCTTAATCTTGCTGCTTCCTTTTAACCATTCTCTTTTAACTTCAAACTTACTGGCATCGACTATTGACTTTTCTGTCGATAAAAATGTTTCGTGGAAATATAACGGATCTACATTATTCTCGATGTCTGCACCAATTGAACTGCACATCTGTTTAAAAAATATAAATAGTTTTAAATAAACAATTGTTACTTTGAACCGCATCAAGTGATTACCATGTAGCATCGCCTCCATCTCCGATTATTAGCTTCAAACGAAGGTCGTACAGATTGGATTCAAACAGTATATCAATTCATTTTAAGTTTGGCACATCATTCAATACTTTATATGTGAAAATGACGCTATTAAAATTTATATGTATGATGCCACTCAGTTAATGTTAATTATCACTAAAATAAATATTCTTCAGGAAACTTGTATGTTACCAATATTTTATGGAAGTGACTAGCTAATACATGCAAGTTATCACTTGATACTAAAAAGGGTGTCGTTACAGTTCCTCTCAATATGCTGCCACGGTCACTTCGATACGATCTTAAGAAACTAACGATCTATATTTACAGTGTATATATATTCCCATCTATAACTCTTTCTCTCACCCCATCCCATAGCATTGCGTTATATCTCGCAATGTTTGACAATTATATGAATTTATTTCCAGGTCAACAGTTAACTTACCAGGTAGTTTTTGTAACAGATGGTATTTAAAATTGGTAATCTAAAAATTATTCCAAACTTCATTTTCGTTACAAGGAAGACAAAATCAAACATTGTGTTTACTTTCAATTTCGAATTTGACCCCACAAACAGTATTCCAGGGACGACTTTGCTTTCAGTAGTTTCACTGCTTGGTTCTGCAAATCCCATATGGTAGGAATATCATCTTAACTTTGAACCTTTATTTACTATTCCCGTTGAGTTACGACATCCGAGAAGTGCCGAAAACCATCTAAACCGTATTATGTTTCATACTAATTAAGTTTTCTTGTTGCCAAGCACCATGAGTTATCAAAAATTTGTTGTCAAAAAGATGTTGAAAATTTAGTGCTCGTTTCAACGGGAGCCAAATCGACCAATGTTTCTATTTAAGATTTTGAGGTTGTGTCCTGTAGAGGTATTGCCAAAAAACACTGATTTCAGCAGCCTCGCCATGTCATTTTGGACATGCACTTTTGTATTAATAATTTTTGATTCAAAGATCACTACGAACAGAGTTATGATCCTGTTAAGAATTTTCGAAAATAACTCTATATAAACACAGAAAAAAATGTAAAGGAACTTTTCGGTATGAGTTAAGTTGAAAGTCGTAATAACTGACAACTGAAGGGTTTCTAGAATCTATTTGACTAATAACACAAATCATCGTTGGTATGAATGTATTCTTACTTTTGTTAAATATGAATCATTTCAAAATAGTTACGAAAAGGAGATGTTTAATATATCCACATCGCGCCAACGCATGGCCGCTATATGCTGCGACGTAATACTATTCATGCCTATTTCCACGCATCTTTATATCAAATTATTTTCGGGGGGTAATAATTGGAAATTAATAGATCAAGCAATCTTGGATGAAGCAATTCTCAAGACTGTGTTAGTACGATACAAAATCAGTACCATTTTAATATTATTGGAAATA
Source organism: Lepisma saccharinum (assembly GCA_022664845.1). NCBI lineage: Eukaryota > Metazoa > Arthropoda > Insecta > Zygentoma > Lepismatidae > Lepisma > Lepisma saccharinum. Next base: position 14,626 of record JAGDQP010017412.1, on the reverse strand, counting down.
TCTAGAAATTTTTCACTATATTTATTTATTTTCTATTTATTTATTCTAAGATCTACAGCAGGCATATTAGCCCAATTATTGTAGATTACAATCATATTTACAATTTTACATTTTTTTCCAGATCCCAGTCATCTATGACATTAAGACTATTTTTGAATTTTTGCACATTTCCACTGAAAATATCCAACTCATTGTACCTAACAGTTAGATTATTGAAAGCTCTCCCTGCTCTCCATGGGAATGATCTTCTACGTGCTTCTGTCCTAAATCTTCTGGTATGGAACGTTTGCCCCTTCCCTGATCTAACTCTTCTGCTTGGCACATACAGCTCCATTCTTTTTACCATTTCTGTCGAAACGTACTCGGAATGCAAAATTTTGAACAATTTTAGCAAATCTATTCTTATTGTCTAATCTCGAGGGTGGAAAGTCCGAAGTTTCTTAGTAATTCCTTGTATGATACATCAGAAGGAAAATACGAAGTTCGTCGTAGTGTAACCGTTCTTAAGAACTTGGCTTGTACTCTTTCGATTCTCTTCTTGTTGTCTAGGTGCGCGTAGTCGTTCCATACCGGTACCGCGAATTCCAATATGGGATTTACACACATTTTAAACAATTGCAGCATCGTTCCATCAGAAAAACCCAGCCTCGCACATCTCCAAATAAATCCCATTACTGTGTTGGCCTTCTTCACAATTGCCTTTACATGATTATTTACACTTAGGTCTTTGGTATAGTTTACCCCTAGATCCCTAACACAGTCTACTGTTTTTATATCCTTTCCACCTATCCTATACATGTATGTCAGTTCGTTCTGCTTCCTTCGAGATATTGACATCTTCACCAACTTTTCCTGATTTATTCCGAGCCCATTGGTCTCAGTCCATTTATCTACTCTATCTATGTCTACTTGCAGTTTAGTGCAGTCTGCTATCTCCTCGATTCTCTTGAAGATTTTAACATCGTCAGCATACATTAATATATGACTATGTTATTCGTTACCAACATTACACACACAAAATACTTGTTTATTACGATTATCTGCGCTTTATTATTATTATCTCGGGAAGCAGTTTTATCGAAAAGAATGCAACAGTTTGTATACCGAATTTAAATGCATAAATACGTTAATATTGGAAGAAAATACTATGGATTCTAAACGAAAATATGGATTTTCCTTATTTGAAGGAACACAAATATTAAAGTGGAGGAAATAACTCGTTCAAAATGAAACTGATTTACAGTATTCTTTTATGAAACACATGTTTCATATACGATGAAGGAAGACATATATCTCATATTATCCTCCTTTAATAATATATAATTTAATAACTGCAAATTATTGAGTACACTAAAGCTTCTGAAATATTTGTACGCGAAAGTTATTACACCGTTCAATGGACTACCCCCACATCCACAAGGAAACAAGCTTCCTTGCTCAAATTACAATTGCTGTAAAACGTACATACATTTTCAAATATAAAAAAAATGAACTACTCAATGTTCGATTCAATGCATGATACAACTAATAAGAGACTGCGAATCAACACTTGACGGAACATTACCACGGGCCTTAGTATGGTGTAGAATTCAGAAAAAAATGATTTACGCCTTTGAATTGCGGAAGTGTGTGACACATTCATAAAAAAGCACACAATTATTCCAAGATTGCGCAAAGGTAGGTGAGTAATCTCAAGAAATCTGCGAGTTTCACAAGCATCAAAATTTATTAGAATAGGACAGAAGATAATCATAGTATCTAAGTTGAAACATGAACGGAAAGGAGAAATTATGAACCTGTTGAAGATTTCTGACTATCTAAAACTTAAGATATGAGTATGCTACGTCGCCATGGTCAATGTGTTACAATATGAATGTCGAGATACAGATAGTCCAACCAGGATAGATAAGAACGTTTTCATTGGACGAAGAGTACAAAGAAGTAAAAGCTTTGATACATGCATTATTATAGTTGTAAGGTAAGTTACACAGTCAATCGGGCAACGAACATAATTCTTTGCTAGAAGCAAAAAACATTTGGATTTTCTTGTGTTAATGCACAAGCCGTGACCATGTTAGTTCAATTTACAAATCTTGATTTATTTTATTGATTCCATGAGGCACATCTGAGGGCGGGGAAAATATTAAAGATAATAACGGCAGCAGAGCAGATCGTTAGCTCTCATTGGTGTAGATAGCAAAAATTATACTTAATAAACAGCGTAGATGGAGATCATATGAAATTATTGTTAACGATGACGATTTGTTATTAGACAGACGGGACGAAATTTTAATGGTCGACCTGGTAGAAGTGACTCTTAAAATACCGAAGTTTCTGAGTAAAAGAGAAAGGAACTATTTTACTTATAAATCATGACGTAGAGATTAAGAGGCTTTGCTATACACAAAGGTACTAATATTGTTGGAAGTATATGGTCCAACGCCTTACAGAAACCTGTTGTTACGTGCAGCAAAGCACTATTAATGCTATGGTTCGATCTGAATCATGGATGCAGAGGTCTTAGCAGTTTATCTCTAGGCTAGCTTTGGGATTGATCTTTAACATCATAATCCAACCACCTTGAGAAAATCGGTAGAATTATAATTCGGGATTAATTTTTTCCACGGTTCATAGTTTTAGTTTGGACGAAGGAGGTTCCAATACTGGTTTCCAAATTAATTGGAATATTTCATATTTGATCGAAATATTAAAGAGGTCAGTACAATAAGCTAGGAAAGAGGAAGGATTAGTTTTAAAAAATGCATTGGAATTTAGTAGGTGTTACTGCATTATACTTAACCTAATAATAATACGAAATACAATGTACAAAAAATAATCCCGTATCCAATGACGGTATATTGTTAATCTTCATTGGCAGTTGTGTGACCTAGGTGAGGTGTAACGTTGTATAGAGGAACAACTTATGAATGAAATAGCGCCTTCTGCAAATCTGTAGGCAATATCAGTGAAATCGTGAGGTACCGCCTTAGTATTGTGTGTAATAGGACAATAGCCGCTAACTTAAACACTTATAAATCAAGTATAGCATTTTACCTGAGGAGTGGGGAGGCGGAGATACATTCAAAAAACATCAAACATTCCGGGTGAATGAAAATTCAGATAAACAAAAATAACAGATTTGTGAAAAGTGAAATAATTTAAAACGGTGCACAGAACATGGTCATCGCTTGGCAAAAGTTCAGGAGCACACGTTTCCATTAGAACAGAGAAAAATAACCAAAATATCTTTATGTAAGAATAGCATCTGTACAGAAACCTTTGCATTCGTTCATCGGTAATGGACATGGGACGAGCAGTAATTTGATTTGTGAAACTACCAGTCTCACACGTTTTTCACTCCAAGGACGTGTCGGAGTACTGGTAGAGCTATGCTTCATAGTAACGTGAACAATGAACACCACATAATATGGCGGTTTAGTATTAAACGAGAGTGTTTCACAAGATTCGGTGTGGGACCACAAGTGGTTGTTTATCGCTTCATGGGCGGCAGAGTCGTCCTGTAAATATCAAGACTATGAAATGCTCCCACATTGTTATTTTCTCAGAATAGACTGTTCTTTTTTCCAAGATAGCAACGTCAAGTGCGATGTTGATATTAGTTATTGGGATTAGTGATTTAGAAACTGAAAAAGAAAAACAGGAATTTTTGTAAAAAAAGGAGGCAAAAGACCGTGGTTTTATTGAAGAAATCGGTTGTTTTTCTTTTCCTTCATGATTATTCACTAGATCAGATAGTTTGCCGTATAAACCAACTTCAGTTAATGGTTTAGACTCTCTGCATTTCACGCCACAGACAGCTTCTTAACGATTCGTAGATTCATAGCAAAAATTTGTCAGATCATCCGCTAGGCTTTTGCGACTCTCTGCACTAATTTCTGGTTTAATGAGCTAGTATAAATATAGGTTGAATAGGCCTATATAACAAAGATATGGTTGCCATTGCATTACTCATTGATAATAGTGATAGCAATGTATTTTATGGTAGAAAAGTGATAGAACTTTATTTTATTTTCTGGTATAATCAGGCAAAGAATAGAATGACAGAATACTGCAAATAAAATATGTTGGATGCACAAAACATATTCCCTTTTTATAATACGCATATTTCTAACAAATTTCAATTATTCAATTATATATGTGTTTAGATAGTGTTTAAAAAACGACAAAATTGGTCTCCAGAAAAAAAAACAGGAAAAAACGTTATTTTATATTTTCCTGCTACTTTGGAAAAGAATGGTTTTTAACTATTACAGGGTCCCTGACAACATTTTGTAATCAATGAATAAGTTAAAATGTTAGATGATTTTCAAAACATATATTTACAAAAAAAAAAACACAATGGGACTACGTCACAAAGTTTTGAAGCAAAATGTGTTTTCTGGGTCTGAGCCAAAGATGCCTAAAGGCCAGAAGGGAACAGAACGTATCTCTCATGTACAAGGGTGCTAATGAGATATATTGCATTCCTAATGTAAATTGAAAGTTTTGGTACATTTTTTAATGTAAAATCATCCAATTGAACGGAAACTAAACAACAAATGCATTAGGTGTGTTAAGTAGTGGATATTGGTAATGAAAAGACAAAAAAAAAACATTTTCGTGTATAAAACCACGTTTTTTTTTGCTTCGTGAAAAAAAAAACAATTTTTCCTGTTTTCTTTCCCAAAAATTTCCTCTTTTTCCCGGGCTTTAAAACAAAAATTTGAATACGAAAATTGGTCTCTGCGGCTACAAAAGAAAAACTTAGAAAATTAATTATTAGTACTTTAAGATCGAGCAAGATACATGGATTTTCGGTTGCATTAAAACGTCCCACCGCAACACAATACAATACCTGATCTTGGCTCTCACCAGAGTCGATTGAATACAAATTTAAGGAACCCAATTTTGTTTCAGTGAGCCCTAATAGAAATTTTATTGTTCGAAAATAACTCTTTTTTAAGGAGCTATTTTTTTTTTTTTTCTAAGTAAGTAGCTGGGTTATGGAAGGAAAATTGTTCAATCCTGGAGTTGAACAACAGGGACAATGCACAAATGCGCATTGGGCAAGCAGCAGTTAGTCCTGAGCCATTGAAAACAAAACTGTGACAGAAAAACATGGAACGTATGACAATAGTTTTAAAAAATATCTTACTGTGGTTTTTATAAGCCACTGACCATTAAATTAGCCGAGTTAAGCACTTACCTCGAGAAAATTATCCGATACTTCCATCTTATCGTCCTTCACTTCTTTGAACTCTTGTGGGACCGCAGAATTGTCAAATTTTGTACTGCCTTTGAAATCCATGTTCCTTATTTACATCAATAATACCCATCAAGTACACCACATCTAATGCTAAGCGTCTCTGAAACAAAAGGAAATATGAAAAGGGTTGAATTGAGTTTGATACACAGATCAGTATTAAAAATCAACAGCAATAAATGAGAGAATATGACAGTCCAAAAAATTGAGAAATATGTACCGAAAGGAAGAGGTAGCAAATTATTAAATCTACCGCTTTGAGCGATGCGTCATACCGTGGCAAAAACGGAACAGAACTGCTTATTGGTCAATCAATCCCCTTTGAGCCGCCATGGGCGTTCAGAAATGCTGCAGCATGGCGCGCGTAGAATGAGTCCTTGGAAGTCCTTCTGCGGTATGCGAGCCACGCTTCTTGAACACGTTTGCAATAGTTTATCAAGTTTGTGGGAGGGAGGTCGCTGTGATACTTTGTATTCACTCACGCCTTGTACACCTTCCTTACATTGCTTTATTTTTGAATTGACAAATGTATACTTACATGCGGCTAAACCTCATTATTTAAATAAGACATGGTAATAATTATAAAACAATATTTCAAATTACAGAAAACGAAGAAACATTAGTATTATAGACCCTTGTATATTGTGTAAGAGGCTTTTTTTTTTGTGTTTTATAATTTTCTTTAAAAAATAAAAAGCTTTAAAATTCTGCCTGGCTGTTGTAAATAGCACATGAAAATGCTTTGAAACTCTTAAAAATAAGATCTAAATATTAAGTAATGCGACTGTCTTTGAAAAAACTGAATTCTGAATAACATCCGAATATTAAAACTGCTGAAAAATAAAAAAAAATAGCAGATAGATATATTTGTATTCACATTTATAGTCTTACTTTTACATTCAAATGCTATATACTTCAACACTGGTAAATATTCAACACATAATCTGTATGTGCCCTTGTACACTAACCTTAATTGTTACTTTGTGGTGCCTTACACTTAAAACTGCCTTCTCTTCCAGAAAAAGACTGTGGAAACTTCCAAAGGACTCGGGCATTTTGCATAACATTCCCACTTCATAAAAATAAATCAATATGTGGATTTTTGCTAATAATGTTTAAGATCTTATACTATTGATGGTTACAAATGCCCTACAATACCGCTGTGTTCTTAACGTAACATATTCAGGAAATTTAATCACATAACAGGATTTGTTAACAGAACTTCTGATAAACAATATTATATTCTAGAGTAATTAAATATGCCGCATCTATTCAGCTACTTTCTAAATTTATTTCGTGTTAGTAATTTACTTACCTTGCACGAAGATATAACCTGTACGTCTACGTACAAAGCTGTTGACAAATAGGTGACTGACTACACGTTGCCGCTAAATAAGGATATACCGTACAGACGCATGGTTATAATCTAATCTAACGCGCCTTGTGTCGATATAGTTCTCAGCTAGACTGTTAGTCTGTTAAATATGGTTGATAACTGACAACAGCAAATGTTTGCTAAAAAGCGTCTGAAAAGCCGCAATTTTTAGGTCAAAACGAGCCAGAAGAAGTTGTAGGGAAGGGCATGTGTCTAAAATCCTGCCCACCCATTGAAGCTTAGATGAATACATTAGACAAAATTTAAATGAATTCAAAAAAGTTAGATTAGCATGAAGAGTCAACCAGATGTACAGAAAACATTCAAATACCAACATACAAAACTACACCCTTTGCTAAATCCTCCCACACAGCACAATCACGTTAAATAAAGGTTTATTCAACTTTTCCATAAATGTTTAATAAACGTTGAATCTTGGTTGAATTTAAGTTGATTCCTTGTTTATACAACTATTGGATTAGTATTCTAAGAAATATTGATTCAAAGTTGAATATGACGTTTAGTAAACGGTTTAAAGACACTGAATTAAACTTTTTCCGCAACTTAATTTTGGCATTGACGTTGATTCAACCTTAGAAAACGTTGAATAAACGTTTGTTCAACGTTTAATCAACGTTACGCAACGTTTAGAGAGAAACAAAATTCAACCTTTAGGACAAAGTACTTCAATGTTCAGTTCGATACATTTTCAGGGTTGATTCCAGGAAAAATCCTTTGATTTATTTAGGATTTTAACCTGGAATCAATCCTAAAATTGTAATTTCAAGTAAAGCATATCGTACTGAACATTGAAGTACTAGGCTTCTCTCTGGGAAACTTACATTGTTCTTTTCATCTGCCCTGATTTACATATTCGTTATAAGTAGGGATTTTGGGGAAAAGGTATTAAATTTGTCGTGAAAGTTAAATTTTAGTTCTCTCCAAAAGTGACCGATGACTTGACAATCCAACAATCCGAGTTTGACAGGGTCAACCCTGGGGTGGGAGTGGGGGCTAAACCGGTAGCGAAAGCTACTCAAAGTGGCTGAAAAGAGCCGTGCGCTGACCACGTGCCCCCCGCAAAAAGTCGCGTTGCAGGCCTTCATGGGCTGTTGCGCCATAGGTTTTGTTGTACACGTAACCCGACATCAACAGTCTAGGAATTTAAATTAAGGTAAAAGCCTTCGCCCACAACATTAAGGACCTAAATGTGTAATCCAACTCACTCCCACTAGGATACCAGTCTAACAAACCCCTCAACATGGTAATGACGGAGACTCTTAGTGAAACAACTAATTGAAGGATCAATAAAAATTGAGGACAAATAATACTTGAGTACGTATAAACGTAACTTATTTATTCAGGAATAGCACGTCTGAGCGATAATGTATAAAAATGTATGTAAAATAAATAAATATTCAGAATGCAATTTAAATAACGCGAAAAAAAAAACAAATGTTCGTTAAATCCTTACTTTATAACAACTCCACAAAGTAAAATACTAGTTGCCTTCTTTAATTGTATATAGTTACATACCAGGTGTGTAAATATGAAACCGGAATTTGTGCATAGACCCGATCAGTTCGGCGCCTCCGTTTCGGCGCTACCGGTTCGGCGCCACCGTTTTGGCGCCGCCGGTTCGGCGCAGTAACGTTTCGACGCCGTACGTTTCGGCGCCAGACATTTACCTAAGAATCACACCAGGGAAACTTTTGTATTAAAGAGGTATTAAAAACTTTGTCCATAAGATGCGACAGACGTAGTGTTTTAAAAAAACGGGAAAAATTGGTCGCCGGAAAAAAACAGGAAAAAAACGTGTTTTTATTCAATTTTTCGTGCTACTTAGGAAAAGAACGTTTTTTTTTACTTTTACGGTCCCTGACAACATTTTATGATCAATGAAATAGTTAAAAGGTTAGTTGATGTTCAAAACATACATATAGAAAAAATACATAATGGGACAGCGTCTGACAAAGTTTTGAAGCAAAATGTATGTTTTCTGGGTCTGAGACAAAGATGCCTAAGGGCCAGAAGGGAACAGATCGTTTCTCTCATGTACAAGGGTGCTAATGACATATATTGCATTCCTAATGTAAATTGCCAGTGTTTTGTACATTTTTTAACATAAGACCATCCGATTGAATGCATTAGGTGTGTTAAGTAGTGGATATTGGAGATGAAAAGGCAAAAAAAAAAAAAAACATTTTCGTCAATAAAACCACGGTTCTTTTACTTCGTGGAAAAAAACAATTTTTCCTGCTTTTTTTTTCAAAACTTCCGTTTTTTTTCCGGCCTTTAAAACAATATACAGAACAGATCCAGGGGCTGCTTTCATTTAAGAGATGCAATGAGACGTTTATACTTCAGTAAGAAATTGAAAAATATAATATTTCTATTTAAATGATTTTAATTATGAAGTGTTTTTTTTCGGCGGAAAATTTATTTATTTATTTATTTACAAAATAAACAGGCTGAGCTAAAGCAGGGACGTAATTAGTGAGGAGCAGAGAAACAAGATTCAGGAGCGCTACTCGTAATTTCGTAATGGCGCAATTTCGCAATTTATTATTTTATATTCAAGGAAGATAAGTTTCACATTTAATTACAAAGCATTCTGCATACCTTTGGAACAATTTATATATACATATAAAACAGATAGGAACGTCATGTTAAACTGCAAGGTTCGAGGTCGAGGTTCAAGTCCGACGGCGAAGTCGAGGTTGAAGTCTAATCATCTCTGAAATTGGAACCCGAAAATGGAACCCGACAAAAAAAAAATATCAGAAGTTTTGCGCTTTTTTGCGCCACTAATAAAAAGTTTTGCGCTCGACCCAAAACAAAGTTATAGGCAAAAATCGAGTCGGGTTCCAACTTCACGCTGGAACCCGAAAACCGAGTTCAGTATTCGGAACTATGCCATTTCATCACCTGAGTTTTGCGTTTTTTTGCGCCACCAATAAAAAGTTTTGCGCTCGACCCAAACTAAAGTTAGGGCAAAATTCAACCAAGAGTCTAAATTAAAGAAAGCTGGAACCCGACAGTTAAATTAAGAGTTCAGAGTTCGGACCTATGCCATATTGTCACTTGAGTTTTGCGCTTTTTTTTGCCACCAACAACAAGTTTTGCGCTCGACCCAAACTAAAGTTATAGGCAAAATTCAACCCGGGGTCTAAATAAAAGAAAGCTGGAACCCGACAGTTAATCCCAGAGTTCAGAGTTCTGACCCATGCCATATTATCACTTGAGTTTTGCGCTTTTTTGCGCCACCAATAAAAAGTTTTGCGCTCGAACCAAACTAAATTTATAGGCAAAATTCAACCCAAAGTCTAAATTAAAGAAAGCTGGAACCCGATAGTTAAATTAAGAGTTCAGAGTTCGGACCTATGCCATATTATTTATCACTTGAGTTTTGCGCTTTTTTGCGCCACCAACAAAAAGTTTTGCGCTCGACCCAAACTAAAGTTATAGGCAAAATTCAACCCGGGG
>JAGDQP010017411.1:0-38583 GCA_022664845.1 Lepisma saccharinum | reverse complement strand
ATGTGTCTTTGAAAAGGTCTCGCCACAATTTTTCGAACGCAACATTGATCATATAAAGGGTATGCTCGCTGCTGAAGCCTGGCGGTGGCTTATATGCACAGTCCCCGACTCGACTCCGCCTCGCTTGTTATAAATTTGCTAATTTCACTTAAAAACACCGTAGAACTTTGACTGTGAACTCTAGAATTTTGACATTAACACTCAAGAATTTTAGTGATTTGTACTCAAGAATGAAGCTAATGTCTACTCAAGATCCAGGGTCTCTACTTATTTTTTATTTTCTATTAGTATACTAATTAAGCATTTGACTGAAAATGGGCCAATTCTTAAATGCCATTATAGTATATGAGGATGTAAAATTTCCAACTTTCTATATTTTCCCGAAAAATTCAAGGTCTGCAAACAAATAAACTCTTTTATCGTTTCTCTTCTTCGTTAATCAGTCAAACAAAGCTAAACTTCAACTTAAGCTCTGGTCGACTTGATTCCCACGTTCTTTCCGTATCTTATCACGGCCTGAGCCAAAGTTGCCTAAAAGTCAATGATAAAATTGATACAAATAACATAAAAATAAAGATGTGAAATGAAGAAGTGCATTAGCGAGAGACAAACAATGCTGGAGACAATCAAGAAGAGAAAGAGAAATTGATTAGGACATTGACTGCGCAGAGATTCTATACTAAGATATGGCTGAGAAAAAGAAAAATGAAGAAGAAGAATCCAACTGCTTGACAATGTCAAGGAAGATAAATCGTATGTTGAGATGAAAATGAAAGAGCAAGATCAGGATGAATGGAGAGGGCTTAGCTTGCCTTGAAAGACCTGCCGATTCCGGCAGAACACTAATTATGATGATGATATTAGTTTAATGTAAATAATTGTGTTCTTACAACTTAAAGTACTCCAGATTGTTTAGAATCAAGTATTTTTTAAGCCCTGGAGGTAGTGAGAAAGGAACATTTGTCCCGGAAAGCAACTGGTTGGAACTGCGAGGATTTCGATTTCGCTATTGAAGGGGGTGGATCACTGTTATACAGAACCTTTCAGTTCCACAGAGGAAATAGATTCCTTGTTAAGTATGAGAGCTAGTGTATATTTGCTACAATCTAATACATCGTTTTTACATTCCATGTAAGACAAAAACTGGCATTGAATAAAATGTATTCGTCTTTCTTTTTCAAAAGTGGAGCAACATGTATCACGCGCGATGCTTTCTATAATTTATTCTCTCCTTGAATGCATTATCACTTTCGATTACAATTTGAACACTTTTTGTACCAGTTCTGACCGAAGTTAGAGTGTATTAGGTTTGGTCGCCTAAAACACAAGTTAAAAACTTGGCGAGAGCGAGGATAAAACGCATATGCTATGCTTGTGTGGTTGTAGGGCTAGTAGCATATCGCTTTCACCAACCAAGCTACGAAGAACATTTTTCACTTTCATCCCTATGTACACTCAGATTCATAGAAAATAGGTGATGGAAAAAATTGAATGTCCGAAAGTTGCACAATCTCGCAACACACGCGGCAAGCACAGAATATGGAATGTTGAATATAGGCACGGTACTATTAACATTGTGTATTTTATCAAACTATTTCAAAAATTGCCCAGAGAAACGAAGTGCGCACGGGCGTATGCAGTATGCACGCGACATTTGTCGTTGTGTCGTCGACGACTAATGCTGTCGAGACTCGCGACTTGAGATACCTTTTTATGCATGCGACATTTGTCGTTCGTCCAAAAATTTACTTTTCGCAATATCATTTGATATCTTCTCAAAATGTCTCCAAACATTGCTTTGAGGCATAGTTACTCTCTTTCCAGTCTTCACGCTAATCAAAACAAAACACTAACCAGTTGCTCCACAAACAGAAATATGGGTATATTTCTTCTATATATATCAGCAGTGACACATTCCTTTGTACTTGGGTTCGTCGCGCCTCAGTTGCTATGTTCTTAGAAACTCGACATTTCTAAATATTTTAGAACACCTTATTTTCGGCATGCACACAATCAGATTAAAAAATGCACGTGTTTTCCCAGAAAGTATTTACAGCCAAATGAACATCTGCGAGCACTTTGTCAAAATTCACTTACAGTTAGGTTGACACGCTATTGAAGAAAACAGTTTTGAGATTAACAAAAGCTATTTGTTTCCACTTCTCAACGGATGTTCAAGACAATCCGAACTATTTTCTTTTGGCAAGACAATCAATAGCATGTCCTGTTTCTAGGGATAGAGCATTGAAGTCTAGTCTAACAGTTATTTTTATATTTACAATACTTTGCTCTCCGAATATCCAAACTAAAGGAAAGACATTCAGAGAGTTTTCCTGTCTCATTAGTCATATGGTGGGATGGGTCTAGGATGTCTCGATGCAGGATGTTTTAGTGAAAGCAAGTTTCGGTGCAATAAATTACTGGTGAATGTTGTTTATTGATAAATTAGTAAAATAGGAAAGTTAAAATATATAAAATTAATTAGTAGCTACATTATTATAACGTTATTAAAGTTTCCCTACACCAACAATCTGTTCGGTAGTAAATATTTCATTTTGAACGAGTAGATCTACAACAGATTAAGAAAATTGATTAAGTCTCACGAAGGAAACAGGTACTTGTTATAGAAATGTCTTCACATAAATTAATTCTTGATAACATGCTTAATTTTTATCTAATTAAATATGCTCAGAGAGAGAAAGGTGGGGGGAGCACAATATTGCAGTATCATTCAGTCTCCTGTGGAGAGATCAAGGAGTCTAAGCGCCCAATGCCACTCTGTGGCCAATTACCAGACTATTTGAGATGGCATATTTTTTTTCATATTATCTGTGTTTTTCGTTTTCATACGTTTTCGTATATAATATAACTTTCATAGTTATCAGGCACACAAAACATTATCTTCCGTTATCTTTCTCTTACACTTGGTTAATAGTGTTCTCACAATGAAGGTGAAAGGAAGAAACAACCTTCTAAAAGATATTCCATTAAAAATGTTGAACCGGAATCAGAATCGATAATATATTAAGGTGATTTAGAGGACATTCAAGTACCAGTTTAGTCATTTTGAACCCCTTCCGGTTGTAAGTAAAAAATAGTAGATACCCGCCCCCTCCCCTTATTCTTACGTAAAACATATCAAGTTTATTATCGTTATTTCGTAGTAAAAAAAGTACCTAAATCTAGACAAACAAGTTTTTTTTAGAGATCTCACATAAACATTGCTCTGATCTCCCTCCCCTATTGCCAGAAGAAATAAGCAACGCTTGACCCCCTCCCGACTTGAATGCTTACGTAGTACTTCAACGGCACCTTAAGACAATTAATTTCTAAGTGGAGAATCTTTAATTACTTATTTTACAAATTTGATTTCTTTCTAAGAAGAAAAGGAGTCAATTCGTTCATATAGACTGTTTCATTTATATGAATTTTCTACTTATAAATTTAGACACAGATCGAAATTACCATCAATAACAATACAAACATTCAAAATATAAAACTAATATTCAAAACAGATTGCTAATTTAATTTTGACATTTAATAAATCCAATGATTACTGCATTAGTAAGGATATTCTAAGAGTTTTACAGCCTTTCTATAATAATCAAAGTGGGTTCTAATTTTTGCACTGAAACTTCCGGATCTTTGTGGGATGGTACCTTCAAACTAGATACTGACTGACTTCCTTCTAAAATCTTCCCTCTCCCCTTCATATCCTGAGCCAAATGGCCATAAATATAATTTCATTCAATAGCTAAATGCATAACAGTTTTCGCTTAAATGTGTATTAATCCGCTCTTCCTACAGAGTGGATTGAGGGAAGAAACCCATCGGGGAAAGATGCCTATAGTAATGGAATTCCATAACAATGGTCCTAAATGGAAAAATTGTATGGTGTGAACGAATTAGTCAGTATCCTCCCTAAAAGAATGTAGTGAATGTCACGTGGAGTCGAAACAAGTACTTCCCTCAAAAATCTTGTTTTAGATTAAAAATAATTTTCTCTACTCAGTACACAGCTTAGAACCGGACTAAATTCCATGACAGCGTAGAAAATGCACTTGAACAGGGCAGAACGCCATTTGGTGCCCACTACCTAAATACATTCTATCAAATAAGACTATTTTCATTTTTTTGTGGTTAGACACTCATTTTTTTAACTATTCTTCTTGAATAGAATAGAGTCAATAAGGACATTTTGTAAGGACAGTCTGCGTACGTATTCAATAGAATTTGAATTTCGTTTATGGCCTCTAGGTAACTATATATGGCTCCGGCCGGAATACGGGCGGGGTGACGATGTAGGAGAGAAGTCAGCCAATGCTTAGTTTCGAAAGTACCATCCCAGCATTAACATTGTGTGATTAAGAATACTACTGGATAAATCTCAGTCAAGATGACCGACGCAGGTATCGAACTCAGGGCTTATGGAACACAAGCCAACGCTCTACTACAAGGCGCTACGTATACTCGATACATGCTCAATAGAATGTACGCCATAATAATAATAAATATATATAGATGACCGCCCCGTTGGTTTAGTGGTTAGCGTTGCTGACTACGGATTGAGGGGTCCTGGGTTCAATTCCCGGCTGCCAAGGCTTTTTCGAGGGGGTGTGGTTCTGGAACGGTAACCACCCAGCATGGTGATGCAACTAAGGAGTTGCTATGAATAAAAGATAGTTGCGATCACAGTGAAAGCTTAGGCTCTCCTCTCCCAACCCATCTGGCCAGCGTGCGAGCAGTAAGCCAATCTCCTCCCTCCGAGGAGAGACCTCATCCAGTAGTGGATAAAATATGGGTGTGATTTATTATATATTTCACACAAAACCTAAAGTTATTTCTGCATTAAATTGGTGTATGTCCCATTATTACATAAGGGAGAGAAATCTGCGCTTTCAAGCAGATGTCGTCAAGGTGGAGTAGTGGCAAGATATCCATACTTGTTCATGTATTTTAGTCACATTATAGAAAACGTAGTCATGAAGTATCACTACTGTTGTCGTTTATCTTAATTATAATATATGAGACATCTTCCCCCAAATAAGTGGGTATCTTACACTAATGGATTGGGCAATATTCGTTATTTGATATGTACGTTTAAAGACCAATAAGCCTATATCCAATGTTTCTTCCAGGACATTTTATTCGGGGGGTTTGTGGAGGCTCGCGAAAATTATAAACAATTAATTTTGACTGTAATGTGCTAAAAATAAGAAATAACAATAGACGCTAATGTTACTTTAACAATATATTTCACTTCCTTAGTTAACCTAAAAATAACATCTTAGTGGTAGAGCGTTGGCGTAGCATTCGGGAGTTGTGGGCTCGATCCCAGCAGCTGGCCATTTTGACTGAGGTTTTTCCAGAGTTTTTCCTCAGTAACCAGGAAAATGCCGGGATGGTGCCTTTAAAATAGCCCCTGGCCGACGCCTTCTCGAATCCTTTCTCCTCCCCTATCACGGCCTGAGCCTTAGATGCCTAAGGCCACAAATAAAATTAAAACTCCAAATAATATGAACCATATTACAGAATATACTATTATATACGTATTTCAGTGTTAACATACTATTAACAAGTGTTAACATTAATTCTTTTGGGAGGGCGGTTGGAAACCTTTCAGGGGACAAACTCCCCCGAAAACATGCCTGATAGAAGCAGTGAATATATCCGTTGTGTATGCAATTAGTTTGATATACTTCCGTCAGTATGAGCATCAATGTTCAATATGTTTTTGTGCAAAAATTTGGTTTTCTATTTCTTTTAATTACTGCACAATGTCTCGTAGAATAAAATGTGTGGCATCTTCCCGGGATCCACTATAATTCATGGATTATCTGTTCGACAGATAATTGTTCGATTATCCGTTTATCCGGATAATATAATGTTCGATTATCCGTTTATCCGGATAATGTTCAATTATCCGTTTATCCGGATAATGTTCATTTATCCGTTTATCCGAATAATGTTCAATTATCCGTTTATCCGAATAATGTTCGATTATCCGTTTTCCGGATAATTATTCGGATAATGAAAATTATTCGAATAATCGGATTTCGAATATCCGAACAATGAATTGTTCGATTAATCGGATATCAAATTATCCGGATATTGACAGCCCTAGTCACAACACTTTTAATGACTCGTTTAGCATTATATGCACTTCAGTAATTTGTCATGCGAATCAGCAGCTGACAATGGAGGAACTAGGCTTGCTTGCCCTCCTGCCCACAACTCTGAATATTGGGCCCCTGGTTTTTGCTTTCTCCAATCCTCTTGATGCCCTCAGATACTGTGACCTCCCCACTTGCCGCACTATCAGCGTTTGCTTTTTCTATTTCCGCCACCGGCAACTGAACAGTGTCAAATTTAATGTGTCGGTGTAAAATCAATGTGTGTTTTAATGTCACTTTGTCCGTCTGTCTGTAATGCAGCATAACACCTCAGCCAGAGCAGGTAGAGAGAAATTTCAGACTCAGACTTGGGTCTAGTGGCCTCAATTTACCTTGCTGCTTTCAATGTGATGAGGCTACAACGTTTCCTTATGGAATTTTTTGCGCTATATGTACTTAGTCTTTAACGCGTGCTAGTACCTAAACGAAAACAGATGAAGAGAAACTAACTTCATACTGAGATTTAGCAACCTGTTTTAATCTAATGATACTACAGACTTTTCCTTTTATGATATGTTTGTACTTAATACACTCAACCTGTAACACAGATCGCCTGAACGATAGCAGATAGAGAGAAACTAAAGTATTCATATTTCAGTTCAGCGACCGCGATGTGTTTAATTTCCAAAGCTCCACGGGTACTCTCCAATGACTCTTATTTTCTTGACTTTAAGCGGTGATACTAAGGAATGTTTCCTTGTTACACCCATTGTCATCAAAATTCCTGTTTTGGAAGTACGAATACCAATGTATGACACAGTGGAAGAAAATAATGTGTTAAAATTATGAATTAAGTGATGGTCAACAGTTAACTTAAAGAAAATTCTGGAAATGTATTTCTGATATTATTAAATATGTATTCTCTGTCTATGTGAAATATAAATATAAAGGAGGAAGATTTGTTCCTCAAATAATAAACATAAAAATGAAAAACCACTTAAAACTCTATAGTAGTTCGACCACTTAAATTTTATATAATTTTATACAGAGACGAAAAATATTGCCTGGCACAAGTTCCGAAAACAATGTTGAAAATTTTAAAATATTCTATATGTATGTTAAAATGTAATTGTGTGCTATAAATCATACTCAGCATATATTGTACCCTTTCTGGTTACTATCTAAATGGTAGAAAATGCATTTAGGCGGCCAAATTACTATTCATTTGTAATTATATAGTAGTAATACTTATTAGTAAACCCTATATTTACTTTAAAGATAAAAAAAACTATAGCAATAACTGAAATATTTGGATATGTTAGTCATTTTCTACCGGGTCCAGTGACTTTAGTTGTCTGGATTCAGATCAATTTTGAGAACTAAACGGAAGTAATTAAATACTGAAAGTAACACAGAAATACAAGTACGATATATAAATTTAATCAGTGTGAAGTTTCTTTGAATAACATTATTATTTATTATTTAAGACGTCTACCTTAAGCAGCCATCAATCACATGACCTCCAATATGTCAAAATGTACAACACTGCATTAGGATATGTATAAATAAATATTCATTCTCACACTTAATTTCAATCAATTCTACCGGTATATGGGTAGCTACACATCAAAGAAGCAAGTTGTAGTGGAGTAAATCGAAGTAAAACAGTGCCGTACTAAACCCATGTGCGCGCTACCATTTAAATGTATGGATTTTAACCTTCACCAATGTGCTTCGCTTTAATCCGCTCCTACGTGTTTATGTGTGTGTGTGTGAAAACTACTGAAGTTGAGAGAATTGATAAGATTGTTAAACCTTGCATCATATTGAGAAACTTTGTATTAGAAACTTGTAGTTTCCATTCGTATGCATATAACCTCCCCATGAGGAAAACTCGGCGGGCCTCGGGTGGCCCGCCATCATGGTTGGTGGGCCATCGGCGGCCCGCCGAGCTTTCCTCATGGGGCTACTTGTGGAACAAAATTACAGAAACAATGTTAAGTTAGATGTGAATCTTCTTCTTATCATATAATTTCTAATGTTAAGTTAGAATATTATAGTTGTAATCATATGCAACTCGTGGAACATTTCGGCTAAAATGTGGAATTTAGTTAGTCTATTATAATACTTACACACTAAGCACTGCGACCTGAATCACTCGCAATAACTATTACCACTTGCTCTTGCGTATGATATTCACAACTATTGGATATCATGGACAGTACGTTGCTCTTTTACGAGTTAGTCCGGAAAACAAACAACAGAAAAGGTAAGTTAAAACTGGCGGCGGCGCTTGACTCGGAGGTGTATGTATGTGTTACTCAATGATCACATATATTTACGCATGTACGTCATGAAGTTTAGTTGATTGGCCACTTTAGTGGGGAAAAACGCTCACTCATCTCTCCTACCCTTCCTTTGCGTTTATGGTTTGCGAAGGTCATTAACAAGGAAGAAGTTTAGCCGTGCAGACACTGCTGTCGGCCATCAACCTGTGTTATTATGGGATACTCCAATCTCAAGCTATAGTTTTTCTTCAGATGAACGTCAAATATCACGTGACTGAAAATGCCCACTAGGAATGTTGTTGGAACCATCCACATTAAGTCAAGGACATGACTGTTTCACAGGTAGATGTGGTCACTTTTGCACTTGCTACCAATAACAGTTTTAGCCACATTTTCGCATTTGTTTAAGGTACTTTTAGCCACTGTTCATTTTAATTTTATTTTTCTTCATCTATGGCCTTCGATTATTATAGAAACTGAAATTTTATTAACAAACCGCCCACAGCTAAACAACAATGAGGTTAGCTTCTTTGACTGTCATCAACTCTGTAACTGTCCTTAAGTCCCCGAAACACCATCCCATTCTCCAGACTTTAATATCCCGGGGCTCAACTTGAAAGGAAAGCTTGTGGAACGGCGTTTGAAATCAGGAAGATCTGAAGAAAACGCTGCAGATCGAATAGTTAAAAATTTCAGTCTTGCTGTGAGAAACTGGTGAAATCATGCCAGACTGACTAAGAAGGAAATTGTCTCCCGGTGGAACACGAAAATCAGCAAGAAATTTCACAGTACATTGACGATGTGTTGAAATGAACACTCCTGTAGTACTACGTTTCGGAGTCTCGCGGAACAGGAGTTACAGGACTTAAATTTTTTTCGAAATTTTGTTCTGAACGCCTGAAGGGTAGGCAACACTCCATACATGCATTTCCCATTCGCTTTTATACAAAAGGTTGCACTAAAGATAATTTATATGTTAGATTAAATTTATTGATGAAGTTGACGTGTTAATTAATTGACTCTGATCTCTGCCAAATACAAATATTATATAAATACAGGGTGACCCAAAGGAAACTTCCTATCCCGTTAATTTCGTAACCAATTGATTTCCAGGAGGAATCCCGACACACGTCCCTTCTAATTAAAGGGAGAACGTTATATCGTGGTCAAGCATTGCATGTTGTCCCATTTTATTGTGGTCTAGTGGCAAAAAGTTAAATTTTCTTAAATGACAACATGGGTCAAGTGACACATGATGTCAATGGCGTTTAGGTTCGATTTACAAAAGAATTGATCATTTACTAGTTTCTTTGAAAACTTTGCGGAAAATTACGTTTGCAACTCTCAAATATTATTAAGTGAAACTTGGTAGGTAAGGTAATATTTTACACTATTTACAGTTATAAACGTTCCAATTGACATCATTAATATCAAAGAACTCCTGGAAATATCACTATGATAAATTTAAACGTGCGACATCATGTTTCGTGATCCAATAGAACATAGACCCCGTTGTGAATATGTTCATGCCGAAAATTTCAGTGCAGCATTGCACGTAGAGAAGGGGAAGCACATGGGTTCGAACCCCACTGCCAAACTTGGTGAATAAAAATGTTCAGAGTTTCTATCAGCTTCACGAGTTGAATGTTGAGTTGGTACCATAACTAAAACCCTACCCGCTAACTTCCACTCAGGCACGATGTTTGAATCCACATGGAAAAAAATAATTAATCTTCGCAATTAATTGTCGTTAATAGCAGTGAGGAACCGTCTATTTGTGTTTCTATTCCATAAATCTTTGTTCTTCGCTGTCGATAAGAAAGCTGATCTTGACTTACACTTCACCCCGAATACTTTGATCCAACGAAATATTATAACCAAACTCACTAGTGCATGTAAGGTCTTCTTGAAACCCATTCTAGTAACTATCTTTGGAATGTTAGTCATTATGTTGATTTCTTCGCTATAACGATACACAAAATTTACACAAAACAGAAACCAAGTTCCATAACTGCTGCTCCAACTTGGAACTGATTGATAATATGGTAGACCGAATTATTATTTCTCAAATATATCATAATTGGAGTAATCTTAACTTAATAAATGGATATATAGATAACACTGTGCAACACAGATTTTCTTTCCTGGGAGCTAGTGGCTGTTCCTGAAAGTTTTTCATCTGCTGAATTCGAAAATATAATTTGTTTTTCTGTACCAACCTTCAATTTTGAGAAGAAAAAATAATGGGCACTGATTAGAAGAAGGGGGCAATTTCAGACATATTGGGGCACTTCCCTACGTGGAGTTTGCACCACTGGAGTGTAGAGATGGAGTTCTGTGGTGTCAGAGGAGACTACAACTCGCCAATGTGTTATTTCATGTGGAAATTAAGCAGAAGTTACTTTTTTAAAATGCATTATAAAAGATACACTTTTTGTACACTTCGCACTCAATATTAGCGTACGAATATCCAGTTCCTATCTCGGGACCTTTCAGTTGAAATGGGCAGCTAATTTTTTTGTGTATAGCCTTTCAGTATGGCCTTGATTCTCCTAGCGAATTGTCAAGGTAGGTTTCTTTATGATCTTATTGACGGTTTTCTTGTAAGGTTGATAGATACAAAACGTGGGCCCCACAGTTGTGCTGTAAGTCATATGCTGAGAATCTTAGAGATTGGTTGAGGGTACACTTACGTCAATGCCATTCATTCTACACACGATTTGGCGTTAACCACATGCCCATACAATTCACTGCTATATTTATGTAATATTATTAGTACATTTCTGCCACTTGTATGTCACATTATTGGTTTGCCTATTTCTCAAAACCTAAGCCTGATAGAAAGAAACGGATTTCACTGCAGTGATCCGTCATACTGATACTATGATACTTGCATCAAATTTCTCAGGAAAGAACTAAAAGTTGAAAATTTGTTGCTCAGTGAATCGATGATTATTGATTTGTTAACTTAAAAGAATTAAACTAGGTATATTCCACTTAAAACACTTTATTTGATGATTCTCCATCTAACTCCCACGGAGCAATCCACATTTCGACAATTTTCTATAGGAACGAGGTTATCTTCATTTCATTCAGTGTAAACTGCAAATTAGTTTGATATGACCAGTACATCGGTCGATAAGATTCAGCTTATAGATAGTTCGTTTATGGTACAAACGTGTTACGTTTTCCCCGATTTTATAAGATATTCTTGAAGACCCGATCAATGCATGCCCATTGCATAACTAAACTCGATAGTTGTTTATATTACGCTGTTCTAAAACAAAAACATTACGTTCCACTAAATATCAGAGTTGATAAAACACCATTCATCTTCATAAAATGTTTATATTTCGCTCTCACGGCACATAGTGACATTTCCAGTCGTTTATATTAATGATGGCAGTTGGAATGCTCATAACTTTAAATAGTGTAAAATGATACATTACCTACCAAGTTTCATTTTATAATATTTGAGAGTTGCAAACGTAATATTCCGCAAAGTTTTCAAAGAAACTAGTAAATGATCACATTCTTTTGTAAATCGAACATAAAGACCATTGACATCATGTGTTACTTGACCCATGTTGTCATTTAAGAAAATTTCACTTTTTGCCACTAGACCACAATAAAATGGGACAACATGCACTGCTTGACCACGATGGCAGTTAACGGGATGGGAAGTTTCCTTTGAGTCACCCTGTATTTATATAATATTTGCATTTGGCAGAGATCACAGTTAATTAATTAACACGTCAACTTCACCAATACATTTAATTTAACATTTAAATTATCTTCAGTGCAACCATTTATATAAAAGTGAGTGGAAAACGCATAGCTTCAACGCATATGTATGAAGTGTTGCCTAACCTTCCGGCGTTCAAAACAAGATTTCGAAAACTTTGAAGTCCTGTGAAAACTCCGAAACGTAGTACTACAGGAGTGCTCATGTGAACACATCATCAATGGACTGCGGAAGTTTCATGTTGACTTTCGTGTCCCACCGGAGACAGTTTCCTTGTAAGACATATTCTAAACAGGATTTCTTACAAAGTGTTAACGTATTTATGTTTTCGTATTATGTTTGTTTTGTTGTACATTTATAAGGTATGAATTTAATTTTGAGGCCAGATTCTCAGAATGAAAGATATTATTCTGTTTTATAGCCAGGACTTTTAGAAACGAAAGTTATTTTGCTACAAACATCTACAACTTCATCATAATAGAAGACAAAACTTCTCTTTTGATAAACATAATAGTTCTAGTTTTATAGGTGCATTCTGTATGAGTTTGACTTCGATTCCTGTAAAAGGAGAGGGTAGGATGTTTGGGCACTAGAAGAAATAAAAATAGCCAGGCAAATAGTCACTAAAAGTCTTTTTAAAACATGGAACTAAAAGGCACAAAACATTAAAAGAATCGAACCTTTATAATGTCAACAAGTATACGGCAGAACATAGAAGACCATGCTTAATAAGCATGTGACATACAGCTATAAGAATAGCTTATATTCTGGAACACGGTGTAAAATGTTTGCTTTGAAAGAAATCTTGTTTTAACTTTTCTCTCAAAGAAGAAAACTAGCTGTGCAAATGCATGGATTTGATTTTTTAAAATGCATTGAAAATAGACATTGGTATGCATTATATACACTTCTTCGTAATTTTCCGCTGACCATAAGATTTTCCGCTGTCAAGGACAAAAGTATACCTTGTTTAACAAAATCAGACATACACGAAGGGAAAGTGTTCAGAAATGTCGATAAAATAGAAACTTACGAGGTGATTTTTTCAATTATTGTTTGAAGATTTTTTAAAAGTTTCTTTTACCTTTACGTAACGATGGCCACGCGCCGTTGCTCGTTCGACCAGGGCTTATTTTTAGAAGTCAGTAGCGGAGTAACTACCACTACATACCTGATTTTTCTGCATAGTTCTTGTGCTACAGTGTTAGTCGGAATGCGTTTAACTTTGTTTTTACTATGTGTATTTCAAAGGTTTTCTTAAATTAACTGCGTGCTAGATTTTCATTTTTGAAATATAACAACCCTAATTGAAGATGAACTGAAAAGGATAATTTTAGGAAATACATTTCGTATCCGTGTGAATATGATGGGAGAAATATTAAATTAAGAGGTTACATTATTTGAAAGTCAGCATATTCATAAGTAGAATAAATATGATAAACTTTTAGAACTGAAAATTTTAATTCATAGTCTTAATTCAAAATTGCACAGAACAGAAATATTACAAATAACATAAAATAACAGGAAATGTTGAAAATTTGATCATGTTAATTAGTCAGGTGAATTCGATTGGAGATTTCAGTGTTTTTAGAACATACATCGTTCTTATCTTCCTATATTTAAGTTGAAGGTAACAACCACGAGGTATGCATGTTTCCCATGGCAAATTAATCGAGAACAACTGTTCAGTGTGAAACTTTCGTAATTTCTATTTCATATCCTCTGGTTATTTGAATGTTTGGCGGCTTAGTAGGGTGAATTCTTATTATAGAAGAATATGATCAATTTGTTCCAATGTCATGACCGAAGTATAAAACAAGAAATCACTTTAAAATAAAATTTGTTTAGAAACGTGTACACTTACGTCGTTTTTCTATTTTCTATTCAACGGTAGGCTAGTTACGTTTGAAGACCACAGGGAAAGAACATACTTTATCCATTTTTTGTTCAAATTGAGATAACAGTGCCATCTGTTAGCTCTTTGAACGGCCTTTTAAATCACACACGAAGAAAATAATTCTAGTCAGACTGTTATAAGCAAATCTTTATTTAATGTTGCCCATGTGATGAGACGAGAACGAGAAATGACTATAAAATACGAAACGAGAGAGAGTTCTCGT
Source organism: Lepisma saccharinum (assembly GCA_022664845.1). Classification (NCBI taxonomy): domain Eukaryota; kingdom Metazoa; phylum Arthropoda; class Insecta; order Zygentoma; family Lepismatidae; genus Lepisma; species Lepisma saccharinum. The sequence goes on along the minus strand of JAGDQP010017411.1, from coordinate 24,317 downwards.
AATGTAAAATACACCTTTTTCGAGACGAAACACTCTCTGGGAAAAACATATCGAGACGAGACAGCCTAAATCTCGTCTCGTGCGAAACACTATCTTTATTTGATATGCAGGTATAAGTAATACTGATGATGGACTTCTAATACGGTCTACTGTAAAATCAAGACATTGGACAAAGCACGTTCTTTTCCTGGGGTCTTCATTTACAATCTGTGTCACCCCAAAATTAAGAAAAAACTTATTATCTTTTGAACATTTGAATTTAGCTCAAGAAATTTAATTACAATATCTTACATTATGAATGTTGATCAACGATATAAGAACTTAATTTATTGTATGATGAAATTGACTCTGATGTAATTGATTTTAAGTTATAAGCACGAATTTCACCACAGGGGGGCAAAATTAAAATGTATGCTGGTTGTAATATACTATAGCCTACTGCTTGTTTAACGAATTTAAACATGAAATTTTTACATAAACCCTGAGAGTTATTACTCGAATACAAAACTTTATACAGGAAATATTTTAAAAACAAGAATAAATATGTTTAAAGTGTCCCCAAACTCCCGAAAATCTTTTAATTTTGCCCGTACCCTGGACTTGCGTTCAAAATTAGCACGATTTAAGGTACGCCATCGAGTTTCCAGAACTTCTAGCATACGCACTTGAAGCTTCAAACCTTTCAGTTGTTAACTAAATTGCAATTTAGCTTACATAAAAGTCGATCAAAGCTTACATAAAAGGATATTTAATGCTAAATCTAAAATATCTTACTTAATAAATCGACAAATCTTATTGAAATTTTGAAGAAAATTTTAATACTAGTACATTAATCGATTAACTTGAGAAACCTTACAGAATACATTTTCCTGTTGGAGGGCTGGTCAGCAGATATAATAGGATACTAATAGAATCGTAATGCAATGACAGCAGAATATTTATAATACATAGTTGAAAGTTCATGTTAGACCTAAAGCTCACTTCCGCCGCATTTAGTATTTTTATTGCCTTCAACAAATTAGTACGGTTACTTGAATATGCTCGCAAGATAACCTGTTTTATCCCACTCAGCGATGAGAGCACATATTATCCAGAATGTTTTTCATATGGCTTCGAAAATCTAAAGTCATCTGGAATTCCGAAAAGATATATGGGCCGAAACGGGACGAGATGACTGGAGAGTGGAGGAGACTGCATAATGAAGAACTCCACGGACTGTACGATTCACCAAATGTTGTAAAAATAATGAAATCCAGACGACTAAGGTGGGCAGGGCATGTAGCTCGGATGCGGGAAAAACGAAGATTATATTCTATCCTGGTTGGAAGGCCCGATGGAAAGAGGCCATTGGGAAGACCGAGACGTCGTTGGGAGAACAATATTAGAAGAAATCTTCGAGAAGTAGGTGTTCGTGATGAAAACTGGCTTGATACTGCCCAGGATAGAATCCAATGGCGAACGTTTGTTACTGCGGCGATGAACTTGCGAGTTCCATAAGCCATAGAGTTAGTTAGTTTTTTTGATTCCGTAATTCCGAGACGTCACTATTTGGAACTCTTGTTATCCCTGCTTATTACAAAATTCCTACATTACGAAATTCCACAAGTGCTTACGAGATGTGTGTATGTATTCTAAATATGTATTTATGTATTCCATTACTCAATCAGTGAATATATGGATTTTTGTAGCTTTTTTTCGCAAACTACTTGAAATACTCTTCTAACCATGCGGAACATTCGAAGTAACGTCTCATTTGCCTGGTTCTTGACTGCCGCCTAAATCTCAATTTGAACTGCGAACTGTTCTGAAATTCCGAACACTCCTCCTATCCAGGACTCTTGGACAATGTCCATAGTCAGTAAATGTTTGAAGTGTGCATAAATATATACAACTAGAACCAAAGTTATATTTGTATGTTTCGGCGGAAGGGTCTGAATGTAATGAGCAAAATAACATGGTGCCTTATAAAACTAAACAAGCTAAGCAAAAATGTTTAGCATGAAATTGTAAACAAGCAATGATTTAGAACTAGAGTGTTACCTTGAGTATCAGAATGATAGAAGAAACTGAAGTGGTTCGTCAAATGTGGAACATTTCGCCAAACATTTTTTCCTAACTTTGCACTGAACAAGAAATGTGACTGTCTCTTCTAGCTTGATACATACTACACAATCACGGCAATGGCATCGCGAGACTAGTTATGCAGTCAAACGTAAATTCAACTTATTTCTTAATATTTACTCCGATATTCTGTTTTATTAGATTATTCCGTTTTAGCCAACTCTAAAATGCTTTTAGTAAAACAAATATCATCAAGGTAAGTTGTTGCTGCACAGTCGTACATGATTAAGGGTACCTATCGGTCGGTAGTGAAAGTTAACAAGATAGCGAAAATGCGATTGTGATACATCAAACTTAAAAGAAGTGCTTTTATACAAAGTTACTGCAAAGAAAGTCTCATCAGATTGGAAATAACCAGGTAAATCGACATCGGTAATTTCAGCTCTGTATTTAGTTTCTTTCTAGCTTCTTCATTGAGGTGCTTGCCTGCGTATCAGACTGACTGACGAAATAAAATAAAAAATAGTCCATTCAATAAATTTTGCGAGTCCACAAGAAAGTGAATTAATGAATTGTTCATTGATCTGAACTGTAAAAAAGTAGTATCAACCAAATGTGGATCTTGCTGGCATCAAGACAATAAAACATTTAAACAAAACATGAACAAGAGGATAAAAATAAAAGGAAATGGAAAGATCTCGTATTGTATGCAAAGTTCTATTGGTTCGTGGGTGTAATTGGGACATAATGGGGGATTTCCATGAGTTTACAAGTAAAAATAGATGTATCCGATGCAAGGACATCTGATGAATTTATTAGTAAAAGAATTCTGCTTAAACTGTCGTTTCATGTAAGTTAACATTGAAAGGAAGTTTGAAGGTTGAATAACTTCACGATCTAGTCTGTTGCGTAAATAGGTATATAACTCAGAGGATTTTCCTCTCGAAGGGGTGATGCACACGCTTAACAAAAAGTAACACCTAGGTTTTCCATGTTAAATGGCTTATAAGATGAGATTACCTATTGATCCAGTGATTCACCACTTCTAGAAAACTTTTCTTTGGAGAAAAATACTTAATCTAGGATATGTCGATAAGAAAAACGATTCCAGTCAGTATAAAAATATAGTTCTCTAACGGCATCTCCTAAATCATTAATATACTATTTCTTCGATTGAATTGCTGACACATTCATTATTCAACAATGCTTTTATTTCACATTTCGAAAGATATTTTCGTAGCATTGAATCAAATTATAATATTAAGCACTTATTAATGGTGAGTGTTGATAAGCGCTTTGTCTGAGGAAGATGTTAGAAGCGTTGAAACTGTAACGCTTGTTTATGTTTTTACAATAAAGTTAAGTGTAACAGCCTTGTCAGAATGTTTTATTTAAATTCAATCTGCATTATAAACAACGTTTTTGCATTAGGCATTTCGTTTCTTCTAAATCACAAAATACTTTATGTTAAGGATGAAAATTCTGAAACCTTATTCAAACTTTACATTTGAGAGGTTTAGAATCACAACTGTCTAAATCAAGTGTATGTGGGTAGGATGTCTGGGTGAGTATGAATGTGGAAATGAGTTATCGAAAAAATATATAGATTTTCTTTTGATTAAACACAAAGATTCCAACATTTTCTTCCTACATCCGATAAGTTAACATTTGAACTACCGTAACCACATAGTAGATTATGAGTTGCTTATACTCTGCTCTGCTCCACGTACGTGATTTCTGCTCGAAATTCTTACTACACCAGTGATGACAAAAAATTTGTTATAACGTTGTTTGTGTGAATAATTCAACAATTAAATTGTCCCTAGTACTGTTCAGAGGTAAAAGAGCTATCGAAAAGTTGTTCATAATTTAGCTATTGTTTCAATAGGGGCAAAATCAACGTCTGTTTCCATTTAAAATTTTGAAGTTGCTCCTCGTAAAGGTATTTCCAAGACGGCACTGATTTCAAAAGCATCACCACGTAATTCCGCACTGCACTTTGATAACCGGTTATGGCTAACATGAGAGTCAATTGTTACAAAGAGAAAAAATTGAACACGCTTTTTAACGGCGAAACTTCGTCAAACTCGATTTTAGGAGCTAAAAATTGATAGTTCTGGTTGCGAATCAGAATTTTGAAAATCATCCTTTGATTTATCTTCTCTAGTACCGTTTACACCTGACCAGTATCTATTAAGAGCCTAAAAAGGAAAAAAAAGCACAAAAGTGGTACGAAATGAGACAGTTTAAAAGAACTGTTTAAACTGATACCGATCCTATTCTAATCTCTGTTACGATGTTTTGTTAGAAGCTTGATTACTCGGATACAGCCAAGTCGGAATAATTGTGGAGCGATTCCAACGCTTATTATTATAGCTATGGCTTGTCTCCGTATCATTTCTTATGTACAGGGTGAGCAGTAAGTATATCTGACAGTACCCGTGATAGCTCTATGTTTTGAAGGGAAAGAATTTCAAGTATGAAACTTTGCATAACACCTACCACATTACTGAGAAATATTTTGACGCATAGTTGAGTCTGTTGACCATCTTGGAAAGAGATACCCTAGATTCATCTTACGAAACTTAAATGAAAATAGGATCATGTAGTTCTTCATTTTTAGCTAGACTTTCACGAAGTCAGTTTTTAAAGTATCTGTATCCTGTTGCTTGTTAGTAACGAATTTTATGCAGAGTGGACCCAGGGTCGCATTTACATTATGGCGCCCCTGAGGGATTAAACATGTGAAGGTCTCTAGGTATAGTTTATGTTTCTAGATCTTGCAAACAATGAAAAACTTTGGTAAAAAATAACTAAAAACCGAAAATAGAATTTAACAGTAAGATTTTAATTGTGATGATGAGATTTATTATTATACCATTTACATGAACCAACTTTATTTAGTATAACTTAATGATAGGCCTACGTCCGTTACCATATGCTATTAACATATTAGCAACATTTTGCTGCAGATTTACAGTTTCAACTTCTCATTTTGTTTCTAATTTGATTTAAGTTTATAATTATAACCTACGTAAACAAAAGGATCAAAAGTAACTCAATTCTATTTGATGCATTTAGAAGAAAATAGTCTATTTTGTTCTAACACAGAATAGACATTAGTAAAAATAATTTCATAACACACAGAACATCCATCTTACAAGCACAGTTTTCGCGATTTTTGAAAAGCAAATGCATTAATATACTATTCTTGAATTCAATTTTACGAAGCAAATCACACTCGTGTTTCCTTGTAGTACGCAGCCTATTCTTTTCAGTTTTTTTCTTTAAGAAGTTTGTAAAATGACATTTTCTTTGAAATACGAGCAGAATGGCTTTGTCTGTGAAAATGAGAAAATAGCTCCTAATTGAATGAACTCATTTCCAGGTCTCATTACCAAAGTATGCTAGTAAATGTTAACCATATTGGAAACAGCTAGCCAGAGCTGAGTTTTGTCTATTCTGTCAAGCTCACTAAGAAATCCAAACGGACTTCACATTCTATGTGTTCAAGCAACTAGTAGTTTGTCGATAACAGCAATTAAGAATTTCATTCTAAACTTTTCTGTTTTGTTAGCTCCACTTCCTTAGTTTTGAAGGTAGCTTGTTTAGATAAAAAAAAAAGTATTATAATTTACAAATAAAATTGTTGTGGATGCTTTCATGTAAAGGCTCCAGGGCAGTTGTCCCTTACGTCTGCCCTAAATCCGGCCCTGGGTGGAACGTTAAACACCGCTATTCCTTCAGTCGTTTGTCTTGAGTTACGATTCGTTGTTCGTAACGAATATATATTCGTTGTTCGTAATATATGATGGTACGGGTACGGCAAAACAATCTCTGGGACAATAGCAATTCTAACACTCGTTAGAAGCTTCACGTTGGCATTTCTTCATTATTTCCCATGTTTATGTAAGGTGAGTCAAGAGTCGAAGGATCATATTCCGAGAGAAAAGGAGTACTAATATGGAACTCTGTAGAAAATTTGGATGCATTATGGAAAACATTTTAGTGTAATAGTGGTGTCTGTCTGACTTCTTAAAGAGCTATCTTGGATTCACTTCAAGAATCTAAAATAGAAAGTAGATCATTTGGATATTGCAGTAGATTTTCATGAGAAATTTATTTGGCTATTTCGGTGTCTGTAACTAACTGTTTGTTAGAAATGAGTTTTTAAATAGAACACTTAAGTTAAGATTAATAAAGAATTAGCTACAAATACTGAAACACTGACTTCACCTGTAAATTTCTAATGAATAACCTAATCTAAAACGATGTCATACGATACCCTTCTCTTTATTTTTTTTTTTTTACGTGAATTCATGATTGCTGGCCCTCTAATGACACAAACACACCTGTTCATCATAGTACCAGAAAGCATCTCTCACCCAGGTATTGTTATAAGTTTCACTCTTGAAGAGCGTAAACGCAAAACAAGTTAAATCCATTTTTTTAAAAAATGAGTTCTTGCTATCATTGCCTAGTAAGAGGTATCTTACACATGAAACTACAATATTTTGTGCAGAACAAGTTATAACCGTCAGTTTACAGAATGAAATTAATTTTCATGTTGGTGCAAAACATGTTATATCCAAAAACGGTTTGGTGCAAACTAAGTTATATCCATTTTTAATTCTTTTTACTTACATCTACGCATCGTGTGGTGCGTAATTTTTGTTGTATATGCCAGGCGATGTAACAGTAGATGTGGATAGAGAGGTGTTGTAAGTTATTTGAATTAGAAGAGAAATGGAAAATACATTTGACATGGTGGCAGTTGCAGAAGGAAATTTGGGTTCCTTGAAGAAACAGCCCAATGAAAGAAGACATTGCGAAAGAAAATAGAAAGGCATAACGATTCACTTGCTTGTTTTACTTGAGTGGAAATCCTAGTCTTGAAACATATTAGAACAATGCACAAAGGGCGTATCGTTCTCCGGAAACTATTCATGCAGAACAAAACTACATTATTTTCAGGTAACAGCATTTTGACTGCGTTTATTTACTCTACAGCAGTGCTGGATTAAGCTATTTGTGGACTTTGGGCTATTGACTCTTAGGACCCCTGTTACATTATCCCCTGTGGTCGTAAGAGTAACTGATTTACTTTGGTGAGACCCCTGAAGCAGTGGGGGCTCTAGGCTGTAGCCTATTAGCCCCCTTAATCCGGCTCTACTCTGACCAATTAATAGCCTGAAACGAAGATTTTTACACAAATGCAAACTACTCAACAAGGGCGCCAATCCCGGGTATGCTTTGGGGCCCAGACCCCACTAAGGTTGAATTGGGCCCCCCAATTAGGTAAAGTCGGTTCTCCTATTTCTATAGTACATAGTCATTCATTTCCCCTTCTACTAAGCTTATCTCCCTTTAGAAAATATATTTCATTTATAAATTCCTCCCTGAAACTCGTGTGCTACAGTACTTATATAAATTACATCACGTATAATATCCCTTCCCTGGCTAAAGGAGTTAATTCCTGCATCGTTTGCGTTGTTTCTGCAGTTTCGTGCATAAAATCGATAAAGATCATTTAATAAAAAAAAGAAAAATGAAAACGTCATTTTCTGTCGTTTAAGGATCATTTATCGTGATTTTGTCATATTCAAACATAATTTTAAAAAACGAGAAAAAAGAAAAAAGTGACGAGAAGAACTCGCACAAAAGTAGGAGTAGATTTGCACTAGGAATTATATCCTTCAAACTGCTGTTTGGACGCAATTATTGTTTACCGTTAATATAGTAATTTTGAGTTTCTAATACAACATATAGATAGGGAAACTATATACAGCGGGTAGAGAAGTATTTAGACAAGTTCAACAAAGAGGAAGAACAGACTGTATCACACGTAAAATATGGACCATTTCGAAATATCTTGCCCTTTTATGATAATTTGGATGCCTTAGATAGAATACTATAGAACTAACTACCACTCGATACACCTGTAAGGTAACATGCAACGAAAGATTGACGACTACGTAAATTCATCGCGAAAATGTATTTGATAACTCCATACTACTCTCGGAAGAAATGTTCTAGGTATCCTTTTGTGTACAAGAGCAGTCTACGTAGTGTATTGAAGCAATCCACTCCGCGTCATGCAAGCCAAGCTTGTTGGAAAGTCATGCTTTACCGTTGGATACAACATAAAGAAACATAAAATAGAGCAATTATTGCGGAATAGAATCCGTTCTGACCAACCAAGAAAACTAACTGCCCGGAATGAAACCTACATTCTTCAGACACAAAGAATTAGTACCAAAGATTTGGCTACTTCACTCGCCTGGGATATGTAAGTTAATGTTACCCCACAAACAATCCAAAATGCATGGAAAATATTGGGATTTAGAAGATCCCAATCCAGGTATGAATACTGGTCACTCCATCAGTAATTACACAACTCCAAATGATAACAGAGCCTCCAACATTTTTACCAGTTGAAGCAATGTTTTGCTTTCTGAAAGCTTCATTCTTCTTTCACCACACGTCCTGATATCCATCACTACAATACGATTTTATCTTCGTCTCATCCTTGAAAAAAAAAACTTTTTCCAAAATTCCAGTCACTCATATTGATATTTCTTGGGAAATTAGAACTTCTTTCTGTTTTCTTCAGATATGTATGTTTTGTTTCTGACTACACATTTTCTGAATACCCCCTTTTTTGTTTTGTTCTTTTGTTCACATCTACACATCTGTAACATTAACTTGCATATCCTAAGCAAGTGAAGTAGCCAAATCTTTAGCACTAATTCTTTGAGTTTTGTTCACAAAATAAAGAAGGGTTTCATTCCGGACAGTTAGTTTCCTTAGCTGACCAGAATAAATCCCCAATAAATTGTTCTGTTTTATGTTTCTTTATGATGTATCCACGGTAGAGCAAGGCTTTCAAAAAAGCTTGGCTATGTCTCAGTACCTTTTAGCTTCCACACGTAATTTGAAATTAAAGTGAGTAGTTCTAACGTTGTTCAACTCACTGTGTTCCCCATGCTGCTTCTTTATGCCTGACACGGTGTAGATTGCTTCAATACACCACGCAGAGTGCTTCTGTACACAAAAGGATACCGAAAACATTTCTTTCGAGAGTAGTATCGGGTTGTCCAAATACTTTTCTTTTGCGATGAGTTTACATAGTTGTCACTTTTTCCTTGCCTGTTACCTTACAGGTGTATTGAGTAGACCCTACTAGTTATTTCTTTAGCATTCTATCTAAGATATCCAAATTGTTATAAAAGGACAAGAGATTTCGAAATGGGCCACGTTTTGCATGTGATACAGTCTCTTTTTCCTCTTTGTTGAACTTGTCCAAAAAAAAATCTGACTGTAGGTGAGACCGAAACTTCTTGAATCATGCCTGCCGAGATCGAGAATTAAAAGAAGAAAAACAACATTTGTCCAATAATTTTGTCCAATAAAGCAGTAGGCAGCGGAAGGGAGAGAACAGCAGAAACTCTGTTCTTATTAGTTAGACCATAATATGCTTTAGTGAAATTTTTTAACGTTATACAAATTCTGTAGTATCTGCTTCTGGGGAATACTTCATAATGACTATATGTTTTTATAATGAATATACAGTATTTGGCAAAATGTGAATTGAATTTGTATTAAGATCATCATATGTACCTTCTTAAACCCTTATCTGGCAACAAAACGCATATCTTAATCCCGCCCCCCAAAGTTACACAAGAATCGGCGCCTTTGCTACTGAATGCCATTCAAATAGCAACAATTATTAATTTTATGAAAAAGAAAATGTGCATAAAAGTTTCAGTGGAGCCGTTTCAATTTAGTGAAAGTGGTTCTTCTATTGCACTTCCTAAAAGAGAATGCGATCATTTGTTTCTGCTGCTGCAGCAACAAACACTTGGATGTCGATGCCAGAGCTCAAAGTAGGAGATAGGCCTATACATAATCTCTTTTAAATGAGTCAACCAGTGGTGCTATTGAACGATTCGCACCGGTTCGCCCGAACATTTTGGTTGACTGTAATTGTGAGTCAAATGTCAGTCATTCTGTTTATAGTCTAACGGAAAGAGGTACAAGTGTGAAACTTTCATGGCCAGAGGAAACATTTCGACGGTGCTGTGGTCTGCAACCACATTGAATTTATATATATATATAAAAATACAAATAGGGAGATGGTTACTCTCATTGCTAACAAATAACACATTTACTGAAAAACTTACTTCGGCAATGATTTTTTCATGAAACTCTAGCCTAAAGTGATGTGCACACATGGCCTATTTTCCATTTAAGACTATTGAGTTAAAATCAGTGGCTGTCTCCATGAAGATCCTAACATTTGCATTAAAGTTTCTCAATACTCATCTAACTGGAATGCAAAGTTTCATACTTGAACTCCTTTTCCTACAAAATATTCAGTTGCCAGAAGGGAGGGGAGTCTGACTTTCGACTCACCCTGTAGTTAGGAAAGGATACGGTTATAAGGCATCCCTCGAATAACAAATGTTGAAAGTGGGCCACCAACACCCCACCATTGTTCTATCCGCCTAATTATGTTTTAAATGACACGTCGTATTTCAATAGAGAAATTGGGATCCGTACCGTTTTTAAATTGACTATCTCGTAGGCCTGCATTAAACATTAAAATAAATTAACTCACAAATAACAGAAATGAATTAATTCATGTGAGATTTAGTTAAAGAATAGGAGATTAGGAACTGTCCTACTGATATATTTAAGACTACTGGGAATTGATTCTGTGATATATCTCTCGTTGAGAGAAGAAAATATCGAGAATGCTGAAAGTGTAGGTACATTTGTTTAATTTGTGTTATATAACACGCACAGTAACAAAGTCGGACACAAATAACAAACTACAGCGAATGACAAGACCACCTAAACAACCTTTAAATCACAGAGAAAATTCTGGGAAATTCACTGCACCATTAACATGCAAAAACAGTTCGTGCAAGCCGTTTCTTGTGTATGTTCACGTAAGAAAGGCGGGCGTGTCTCCAAATTGAGAAGCTCGTGTCAAGTGACAGCGTGTGAATTAGAACAACAGAACCTTTTTTCCTTAACCAACATTTATTATCCTTCGTGTTTTAATAGCTCATGTGGATACCGAGTAAATTAAGTTCTCTTCTTAATTCTACTAACTTCCTGATCAAATCCGTTCGGAATTATCTGCATGCAAGGCAGATTTTTTTCTGTGAATTCCGATTTGTTAAATTCAACAGTGAAAGGTTTGTTCTTATTGGGTATTAGCTTATTGAAAGAACCTATGACCCCACACACCCAAGATAAACATACCCTTAACAAATAAATTATAAAATTCCCGGCTTGCAGCTCTTGATAGTTCAGTTCAAAACCAATTTTAATTTCACCCCAATATCGTCCAAATATATGTGCGTTTAACACCATTACTGCACTGTGATAAATACTGTGATAATTGGTGTGATTTATTTTAATTTGGTTACTGTGATTTAGTGGTTACGGTCACGGAACTCATATTGGCAGTGAGGAGCCGAACTGGTTAAGGTGCTTCTGCCGGTCATGCCGGTTTTTCAGGTTTTCCCTCAGTTTCTCCAGCCAAATGTTGAAATTCCTGCATGCTCACTTCACCCGAAGAGCGTTCACAAAGGGACCTCATCCCTCGTGGATGTGATGGTCTTAGCTTATGGTTACTGTTTCAGCACTTAAAAGTGTGAATTAAATTAAAGAATCTCCGAAGTATTACCAGAAATCAGTTCTAGTTTCTTAAGCTAATTTTAGGTCTAAGAATTTAAGGAAAGAAATAAAACCACGGGGGCACATGCAGAACCTTTTCTACTCTACACTGCTTTTATTATTTCCCAACTTATTAAGTAGAAAACTCTGGCTCAAGGCGCTGAAACATAGAATTGCTATATGACTTTTGAACAATGTTCTCCCAGCTGTTTTATTTATTGAATTCGATACAATAGTATGTTATTTTCAATATATGTTTTATTAGTGAAGTTCAACGGTGAACTTATACACTGAAACTTTGTTTACCCTGAACGATTTTCGAAAAAAAAATAAAGTAATTTTAAGTCATTTTCGAAATACATCGTATACAAGTGAGCGCATCTACTTCAATGTCCGCAGTGTAAATATGGAACGGTGTACTGTATTTGTTATCTATTTATTAAAATAAACGAAGTGTGACGGTACAGTATTCTAAAATAAACGATTTCGTTACTGTATTTCTATATTTACGGGCATTTATGACATGAAAAAAAAAATGTAAATTCGGTTTATCCGGAATGGGCTCGGTTCCATCAAGTCCGGATAAACGAGGTTTTGTGCATTTTGGTTTAAATATTGAAAACCTGATGTAAGATATATAATGATTTGCGGGTTTCGATATCAATTGCAAACAGTGTTTAATTCCTTTTTTGTTCTTCGTGTTTGGTTAATATTTAAATATGTACACCTGAATATTGCTTTGTCTCTAAGTAGTAAACCGATTAGACTTACAGTTAATTTGTTTCTGCATAATACGTATTTTTCTACTTTTAATTTGCAATTTTCAGCATAAAATAAAGAAACAAGTTCAGTTTTACAATCAAACGTTTCCAATTAAAAATAAATACTTTAGAGAATATTTATAGACTATACGTACTTTAACTGGATATTCATAAACTAGTACTTGGGTATACTTTGGATGAAGAACAATAAAAGAGTTGATCTTGCACTTAACTCTTCGTCTCTAAAATTTACTTTTAAAACGGAAATATTTTACCTTTAAATAATACCCAAAGCACCGCATGTAAATATATTAGTTCTAAATAAATAAAGTTACTGTTACGATTAATTTGTTTACATCGTAAACGTGCCTTTTCAGAACTTACTTTAGAAGTTTTAGGACCTATTTCAGGCAACCTTTATACGCCGGATAGGAATTTCAAGAAAATCGTAGACCTTCGCGTTGGCAACCCTAGTACACCCTCCTAATTGTCACAGGGACATGAACTATATATACCTCGTTGGAAAGACAATGGAACACAGATTCCAACGAGGTAACTTTTGTGCCTTCCCGTGCTCAACCCGTAGAAGAAGAAGAAGAAGAAAATAGAAAAATGGAAAATATACATTTTTTGAACTTTGTGGGAGGCTGGCAACACTGTTATTGGTCGTAAGCAAGAAAACAAGTTCTCACATATACGTCAAATATTGGGAACAATCATATGTAAAAATGAAGGGCGTAGGTGCATTAGCAAGTGAGAAAAAAATTCGGAACGTCGTACCTTCTATGGTCACCGTGTATATTTTGTTTTGATGGATTATCGCATACCCTTATTTATAACATCGCCCCTCATTGCCACAGGAACATGAACGATACCTCGTTGGAAAGCTTATCGTACACAGATTCCAACGTGCCCAACCCGTAAAAGAAGAAGAAGAAAATAAAAAAAAACATCCTTCTTTGACTTTTGTGGGACTACCAACACTGTTATTTGTCGTAACCCCCCCATTTACCCCTCGCAAGCCTAATGGCCATATACAGGGTATCACTAGTTAGATATTCATTTATCTCTATTGATACCAATTTTTATGCTTGTAGCTCCTTTGGGGGGGAGGGAGTTGCTCCCATATGTTGAGGGGTAACTAAATAACCCAAATTTGCCCCCCTGTCCCTCCGCCGCAGGCTCCCCGATATGGATAAAATGCACATCGTTGGAAATCTTCATTTTTCCTAAATATATTGACACCTAAATCATCCCTCTAGGTTAATTAGCAGCTGAGCTACTGAGGTTTAAAATGCAGGCTCAGCCCTTGAGCCGTTCGGCGTCTAAGATTATTTTAGGCACATAAAGCTTAATATTTGTCTCGTAGCTCTTAAAGATTCAAGAGCAGACTCTTTTCCTGTCGCAAGAGTTCACGTTCGTCGGCAAGTAAGACAGAGCTTCCACAACCGTAAGGTAAGATGAATGAAAGGTTACGAGGTGACTAAGATGGTCAAGGTTATCAGGTAACTGAACTTTTTCGTTGGTGTCTCCAGTATCTTACACAAAGGAAAATCCTGCTCATCCTACAAAATTCTTTTCCCCCTGTTTTACGTCAGTCTGTGAACTTGCAATCGAATCTGGAAATCCCACTCTCAAGTGGGTTTATCAGTTAAACGAAAAAAATATGTTATTTTTTTCGTGTTTTGTATTGAACACGACAAATGGAAAATTACATCTCTCAGAAACGTACGAATAACCGAAGGCAAGGATGAAACGCTTTGTTTTAACCCCCCCTTTTTTTTTCTTTTGGCAATTTCGCCTTACGGTACGGGGCAAGAAAAAAACCTAGTCCACTTACCCAGCTCTACGGTCAAATTGTTAATGACAAACTTCGGCACTCACGAGGCAGGCGAATTCGAGCCCTGCTGTCAGTCATCCTGACTGAGATTTTCCGTAGTTTCACCAGGAGAATTCCGAAATGGTAATTTAACTATGTCCGCTACTTTCCTCATCATTTTTCTTGAAAAGTAATCGTCGATGGATGCCATCTCTCAAACAAGTGGCATGTTTTGTTCATAACTGCCTATTCAGTCCATAAGTGAAAACAAGTATTTGGTGTAGTAAAAAGTAATCCATTATTTTTGCATGACATTGAAGGCTTGACTTACCATAGTTAGAATGATCCGATTTAGGTCACATATGCGCCGTTTTCTTCGATAACGTGTTGCCATTTGGAAGGTAATATCATGATGCCTCTCTCATAGAAGCCCTTGTCCCAATTGGCAAAAAATTGAGACAGTCGATTTTCACAAGCATCTCTTGAAGCGAATTTTTCACCAGCAAACGTGTTCGCCATGGACAGGAACAGATGGTAATCACTCGGTGCCAGGTCCGGACTACAAGGTGGATGCATAAGAACCTCCTAACCAAGCTCCCGGAGCTTCTGGCGAGTCACTATCGATGTGTGTGGCCTGGCGTTGTCCTGGTGGTACACAATGCCTCTCCTATTGGCCAAAGTTGGCCGCTTCTGGGCGATTGCTGCCTTCAGACGGTCCAATTGTTGACAGTATAGTTCCGAGTTAAGGGTTTGGCCGTAGGGGAGCAGCTCATAGTAGATAATTCCCTGCCAATCCCACCAAACACACAGCAAAACCTTCCTGGCTTTGGCACCGTTTGCGCCGGCGCACCGCGCTTCGACCACGACCGTTTTCGCGTGACGTTGTCGTAAGTGATCCACATTTCATCACCAGTCAAAAACCGCTTCAGAAATGGGTCGCTGTTGTTGGGATTCAGCAGCGATTCAAAGATGGAAATTCGGTCCATGAGGTTTTTTTGCGTTAACTCGTGTGGCACCCATACATCAAGCTTCTTTGTGTATCCAGCCTTATGCAAATGGTTCCACACGGTTTTTTGTGCAATGTTAAGCTCTTGGGCAATCGAAACAGTGCTTACATGACGGTCGGACGCGACAATGTCCATGATTTTATCGACATTTTTGACACTTGGCCTTCCAGTGAGTGGTACATCTTTGACGTCAAAATTACTTGAACGGAATCGACGAAACTAAAATCGCGAGTGATTGGCTGTTACAGTATCAGGACCATAAACACTATTCACATTTGCAGCCGCCTGGTTTGCGTTTTCGCCTTTATCGAAGAAAAACTGTAAAATATAGCGTATTTTCTCTTTGCTAGTGTCCATTTTGACGCGCGCTCACACAACACTGAGTCAACTCATCACAACTATCTGAACAGTGTTTGTAGTACGCAATCTCATCGTTTGAACGCCATCTCGTTGAACCCGATCGGACTTATACAACGCGAGATACAGATCACTGAAGCCATCTATTGGCAAAATAATGGATTCCTTTTTACTACACCAGATATATAAGTAAAATATTTTAAGTATACGTTTTGTTAAAATTTGCACAAAAAGGAAAAATACGATATTTCTTTTAAACCTAATTAAATCTAGCCATAATCCTAGGTATGAAAATCAGGTGTTCCTTAAGGAAAGCAAGCTTTGCATTCTACTATAACATGTTAGTAATTACAAATATCATAATGGGTTGATTTATTCATACAAAGTGAGTCATGAAACTTGGAATTGCTCATTTATAAGGCAAGGGAGCGAAACCAGGATCATGTACGGACTTTGGGTCACCGGCCTAACTGGAATTCTTTACCGTTTAAAATATCTATACAGTATACAGTGACACCTCTCTATAAGGGACGCCCTCGGGACCGAAGAGAGTTTCCGCCCAAGAGTGGTGTCCGCCTTGGAGAGATTTGAATAGGGAGTCAGTATTTTATATACAGTAATACAGTACAATACATACAACTATAAGTTTAAGTAAATTTTGTATCGCAATGTTCTTCATCACCAACGGTCTGCACTTTAATTGAAAGTTCTGCATTTCTTCTTCGGAAGGTTGTGGGATCGATTCCATCTGCTGTCCATATTTACGTTACTTCAGAGGTTTCTCTCAGTCACACCAGGCTAATGCAAGTACATTCAAAATTAGGCCCGGATCAACTTCCTTCACACATCACGTTTTCAACCCTGTTACGACCTGCGTTAAAGTGGCATAAATAAAATTCAAATTCAATTAACGTGTCAGGAATTTATAATGAAGTTTGTTCTCGCTCTGAGAGGAATTTATAATGAATTCAAATAGAGGGTGTCTGTAATAGAGGGTGTTCGTATTAAAGGGATTAATTTCTCATCAATGTTATTGCATTTTCGTTACGTACCAACAGTATCGTCCGTTATTTTGGGGTGTCCGCTTTAGAGGAGTGTCCGTTAAAAGAGGTTTCACTGTATTGGACAAATTTAAAAAGTATATTCTTCTTGTAGAAAAAGTTTGGACATCCTAAATTCACATTTATTTATTCTAAATAATGAACCGTAGAAATAAAAAAAAACAAGATTGCAGCAACATCTAAATTGCAGAACAATTTTAAATTTGAAGCCGTACAGCATTGTTGCCATCTTTTGTATGTAGAGTAGGCAACACATCGAATCATATTCGCTTGTGTGTTGCAGAACTACAAGGCGTTTGTGGCGTTTAAGGCTGTGACCATCTTGCATTTCAAATTCAATGTAATTTATAATTGAACTCAGCATCCTTAAAATGCTACCGATTTCATACTAGTAGTATCAGGTGTGATGCTCTCAGATATATCTGTATAGCCCATCATAAATACATTGTCTCCCTGGAATAGTGCCCCAAACTTCAGGAGGTCATTATTCACATCAAAACCAGAAAAGGGCTTCTTTGAAGAAATGTCGAAATATTCCTACTTTCGTAGCTACAGACGCTCCAAGTTAAGATAGAATTGTTACAGATAACGTTATATCTGGAAAAGTAATGACATAAGTCCTATCGGCTTAGCAAATCACATTAGAAGTAGTACCCAATACACCTATGTGAGCTATGTTTATGATTGGCGAATGCCGCTTATAGGTGATTTCTATCCTTGCTCATTATTTTACCTTGCGAAACCTGTCTACCGTGGCAACCACTCAATCATAAACATTGCTTACTAGTATATGGGTTAGCCGGCATCGGATACTACTTCGGCTATGATTTACTAAACCTACACTGCTTTCGTCATTATGTGTCGACATATGACGTCATTTGTGACAATGCAGCCGTAACTTTCAGCCGTTGTTGCTCCGAAGTAACTCATAATTTTGAATTTCTTGAAAGGATTTTTTTCTTGTTTTGATTTAACTAATGACTGCCTGAAGTTTGCACTATTATTTCAGCGACACCCTGCTTGCGGTGGAATATAGAAAAAGCAATTAAAAATTATACAAAGTGCAAAAAAATGCCATCTCTTGAGAAACCTAAAACTATTACATATCACTGTACCATATAATCGATATCTATGTAGTCCAGGACAATTAGACAAAAAACAGGTCTAACCTAGACATTTGGAAAAACTAGCTGAAAATTGTTGATGTTCAGAACATCATCCTATTTAACATTCTAAAAGTCCCAAAAAAATCTCACTTGGGGAAAAGTCGCCATCTTGGCAAATGTCCACCATCTTGAATTTGTTAATATATTTTTTTTAGTAAAGTGCCTGAACGAATTGTCTTAGCAATTTAATTTTTGCGTCAAATTAGTCAATTTACGGTGTCTCACTACTAGTAATAATAAGTTTTACAACATAATTTTAAACATTAGGCTTCGAACCAGGTGTGACGCTAGCCGTAAACTGTTGGGGGGACACGGAACACAATATATTATTTTACCTCCTATTTATACAATTGAATGTATACGCGTATTTGTACGTAGAACCACGAACATTTTAGAAGTGGCCGGGCTCCTTCTAGCATCCTTCTGGCAAAGTACCTCTTTCGAAGTCGAAAAATCTTAAAAAACGACATTACAATGTGAATGCGTCATCATTAACAATTGCCATTTGTTACCGCTGATATAATTGTTGCATTATTATTTTGATAATATTATTGTTAAAATTGAAGAGCACAGCGAAAACTTTCGATACTGTTTCACCATTGTAAATGAGAAAACAAAGCAACAATCTCCAACAAAAGATGGCAGGACTGCCTCCGTATATGTCTAATGTATTTTTATGGTTGTATGAAATTTCAGTGCTACTCCTTCAAATTCAAGCCCAGAGAGTTCTATCTTTCAGGCTTCATTTTTGTTTTTCTTCGTTGTTGAAATCGTTTGATTGTTGTTGTGAACATCAAAACTTATAACAATGAAGCTCTTTCAACAATGAACGGAAAAGAAAATTAAAAATCGACATTGATCTAACTCTTAAATTGGTTATGAACTTCCTTCCCAGAAAGTTAGAACTCTCTAGGGTTGAATTTGTAGGAGCAACAATGAAATTTCGTACAACGATAAAAATACATTAGACATATACGGAGGTAGTGCTGGCATCTTTTGTTGTAGATCGTTGCTTTACATTAACCTTAATGCGTACTTCAAATGAGATGCTTCCTGACGACCGGTGCCCGGCGGGCTTGGAGTTCCACAAAGCGTTTAGTGAAAATCTATACATTTATGTTGTAAGCTTTTTGAAGTGAACTTTATCAGTATAAAAACCCCTTCAGGTTAAAGGGAAGAGTGACGCAAGAATTCTACTCACAAAAGAAGTGATATCCATTTTGCGAGTGATTTTCTTTGTCACTATGGCGGAAGTGTTTCCTTTGAAATAAAATTAAGAGATTTATTATCCTCCCTTCTGCCATAGTGACACAAATAAAATCACTCGCAAAATGGATATAACTTCTTTTGTGAGTAGAATTCTTGCGTCACTCTTCCCTTTTTATACTGATATGACTTCTTTTGTAAGGCTGCCTATTTTTGGACCATGGTAGGCTCCATATCTCGAAAACGGTAACTCCCATAAAAAATAAGTTATTTTTTACCCCAACCCGTTGGGGTCCGCAATTAACCTCCCCCCCCCCCCACGGTACCAACAATTTGAGGCTAAAACAAAAAGATAGACAGAATGGCAGACAAACTTTTCGATCATTTGTGAAAATTCTGTGATTCGGCTTAAAAATATCGTAGCGTTTGAACTCCTTCACCGATTTTGACGTGTGGTACACCGTTGGAAAGGTATTGAAACATAGATAAAGATTCTGCAAGTTTCGGCCGCCTATATGGTCTGGGGTCAGTGCTATCATCAGAAATGTGAAATCTTGAAACTTTTTTCCCACCGCCCTAGGGGGTCCCAGGGAGGACCTACCGACCCAAATTTTCTTCTGTCTTAGTATGGCAAAGATCTTTCAAATGCAAGTTCAAGCATCAAAATCGGGCTTATATTTCGCTAGATCCGAAACTACACTGTAAAAAAAAAAAACACTTTCTTACACTTTCAGGGCACTTTCAAAAGCGGGAATGTGTTTTAAAAGTGTACGAATTATGTAAAAAAATGCTGTGAAAGTGTTCGAATGTGTTCCAAGCAAAATTGTAATAATTTGTATATACTTTTTCTGCACCTTTAAAGCACTATTTTTCTTGGTGCACAATGTGAACATTTTTTTAGCACAAACGAGACATATATCTTGTATACTTTATTCTCACCTACTGTACACATTTGTACACTTTTGTACACTTTTTTACGTTTACTATATTTTGTCATTATCTAAGTCCATACATTATACGCCAGAAATAGTTCACATTAAACTCTATATAATTTGTATTTGTGTCTCGTCATATTTTTTCAAGAAAAGCAGGGACTAAGATAATTTTCAGTTGTATGACTTATTTATGCTCATGAAACGCTTTTTTAAATCCATCCTTGAGGATGACTTTAATGCTTTACGTACTAAGTTTACGTATTAATCGGTCAAGCCTTCAGTTGAGGTACCACCCTGACATTCACCTTGTGGGACTGAAGAAACCCTTTGAAAACTTCAAGCCAAATTCCCGGCAGTATGAGAGCACCAAATTCCATTCCAAAGTGAGAAAAATTAAGATGCCTCCGTACCAACGTTGCTTCTTGTGTGTGTGAGGTTTCATATGTTTAAGGATGCTGTACAAATGAAAAGCAATAACGAAATTTCGGAAAACGGCCCAGTATTATTTGCGTATGTGAATAAAATGAACTGTCTGAGATTTTGACATTATCTATGAGAAATTAGAATACGCGTAATTTACGACTTTATACGCCTATGCAATTTCAGGTATTCTAATTTCTTAGCAAAAATAAACTGTCAAAATATCAGGCAGTTCATTTCATTCACATTCACAAGTATTATTGGGGGCGCTTTCGAAAATTTAATTATTTCTTGTAATTTGTCCAGCAATATAAAAATATTAGAACACACACACACAGACGCAGCGTTGGTACGGAGGCCTCATAATCACGGCGGCTGTATTATTATTATTATTATTATTAAAACATTATCTTTTTCGTGCCTCTTAAAACTAAAGGTAAAAAAAAAAAGTTTCCTTCCATGTAATATTGAATGGTGAAATATTCAAATACACTTGTTATATGCGCAATGTGTGTGTAAAAAAAAGTACATTTCTTTCGAAACTGGTTCGGATTATTGATTTTTTAATGCGCCACTTTCTTACCCTGTTTTGATTTAGATAATATTCTATACACAGGTGTTTCATGTATCGTTGCCAGGACTACTGTTTTAACACTAGATTTCCTTTTTGCACTGTCTACACTTTTCACGGGGTTCTCCCGGTTCCTTCCACTTTCTTCATTCCACAAAGTTTCTCATCATCCTTCCTTCGGCCTGAGCCAAAGTTTCCTCAAGGTCGAAAATAAGAATTCAGTTCCTCCTACTTACTTCTCGAATTTAATTCATTCATCTCTGCATGGTTCTGACCGTGATAGTGTAGAGGAAAGGGTGCAGGCCGTAGTTAAGGATCAGCATTTGTCTGGTGCGTTTCAGGAAAACATTGGAAATCCTTAATTAGGATGGTTGGCTTCTGGTATTGAACCCAGGGCTTCCGAAAAGCGAACCCAACGCGTTGCGATGTTTTACTACTTGCCGATGTTTTTTCTACTTCCAGGCTTGCGTTCAAATACTAATTGGACGTCAAACAATAATCGACATCTTTAATATCACGTTAATATTCATTAAATACTTTATTATTTAATAGAAACATTGCTTTAAAAATAATTTGCTATTGAATTTTATGTATTTAAGGCCTTTAGGCATCTAAGGCTCAAGGCGGGATAGGGAAGGGGAAAGGATTTGTCAGGGCCTATGTTGAAGGTGTCATTCCGGCCTTTGCCTGGTGTGACTGAGGAAAAACCTGGAAAGACCTCAGTCATGATGGTCGTCCACTGGGATCGAACCCATGACCTCCCGAATGCTACGCCAATGCTATAACATTTTTTTTTTTTAAATTTGACCTAAGCGGCTTTATTATGTAATGTTCTCAACTGTTCAAAACTGTGTTGTATGTATTGTTAAAACATACTGACAAACTTCCATGCCCGAGGCAGGATTCGAGCCCACGATCCTTGGGTCGGTAGACTATCGCACTAGTCACTCAGCAATCTGGACCGACATACAACTGAGCTACAGCGGCTCGGTAAGGGCTCAATTTCATGAAAGCTTGCTTTGTTTGTGATTTAGGTGAATAGCCAATTGAAACACGTGGTGTTTTGTGGTGTGTTTATTACATGTTGTAACGTGTCTTTCAATTGTCTATTCACCCAAATCGCAAGCAAAGGAAGCAACGCAAACGTATTTGAAAATCAGCCCTAAGAATTTGCTATTGTCTCCTGGTGTTAAATAGAATTTCTCTCTGTTGTTTTTGTCTGTTTTTTTCAAATGTTGTACTGGCAACACAGGTAATCTGTTATCTTTTACGACGAGACTTACATTCACTGCGCCATCTAGTTTATCTTTTTTCACCTGTACAGCAGAAATGCACAACGAGAGGAGTGAAATAAAGAGTAAAATAAGGTAAGTTAACTTCATACTATGTAGTTGAATACTTTAATATATTTATTTTATGTAGGCCTTAATATTATGTAATTATCGGGCGATCTTGTAAAGAAAATGATCATGGAGTTTGCGTGAACGAAGAAAATGGTGATGGAATAATTTAGTTCCCGGGTTGGGTCTGATCCAAATATGAGTAAAGACCTAAAAATATTCTAACATGTCTTTTATGGCAGTAGAAACAAAGCATAATTTTTGTCCCTAACTTAAGCTTATATCTTTAGGAGATAAATATTCCCTGAGATGGTGTTCAACATTCAAAGAGCTGCCCACGTATTCAATACAGCGAATGAGTTTGTAGTGTCGCTTTTGTCCATTCCTAGAGAATTTGTAACTTTGAGCTAGTTTTTAGGAGCGACGTATTGATGGGTGGCCCGGTAATCCAACTGCTAGATATACTGCAGCGTTCAATTCTGTAAACTTACATTTCTTTTTTCTTACATAAGTAAGAACATTAGCAGAGTTAAATAATTATTATCTCGTTACGATTATTATTACTAAATTGCGAGACGACCGAGGAAAGCATTTTGTCATAATGCGCAGGTGTGAAGGGATAAGGTCGGGAGGGGGTAAGGAAAAGGACGGAGTGTGGGTGCTGAAAGTCATGAGCCTAGGGCGCCTAGATGCATAAATCCGGCCTTGGCTTTAACTTGAAATCTTTATTTTTTTTATTTTTTTTTTATTTTTTTAGTTTTCAAATTCGTTTGGATGACGAAGCATTTTTTGACCATCTTTTCCTTGTTTTAATTTCTTCTTGTTCCTAAGATATTGACCTATGATATTATTGATAAAATGCTAGGTGTTCTTCCCGAAAGCAGGTCCTGACTCACAAGGTCGCAGAACAAAGTGAACCAATGGTGGTTTGCCATTCCCTTCCATCGAATAAAAATAACTTTCTAAGGACGGGGCCTTCAGCTCATTGCGGGCTCCAAACCACTTCTGTTCCCGCTGATAATCGAGTCTGGGATTCCGTGATTGCACTCAACCACAGAAGATACTGTGATATTAAGTGTACTCTATTATACAAGGTGAATTAAAATTCACTATCTCAAGAGAAAAGGGTCAGAGATCGAAGAAAATAGTTCATAGTTTGTTTTATATATCTTGATTTATGAGACTGTTTTCAATTTTGTAAGGATATAATCTTCTTCTATGGTGTTTTTACACTATATGCCCTCAGGCTCTAACGCACACTACCGCCTAAACGAAAGGAGGAAGTGAGAAACTGACTTCAGATTTGAGTTTAGATCCTTTGATTTAGTTTGCTGCTTCTTGTAAGACTACATCCTTTCAATATGTTATTTTTGCATTATATGCACTCAGATTCTATGGCCCGCTACTGCTTAAAAGTCTGATAAAAAGAAACTGTTCTCAGATTTGTATTTAGATACTACATGGAAAGATTGTGGCGTCACCAAATTGAAAGCGATAAAGTAATTTAAGGTATCTGAACCCAATCTCAAGCAGGATGATTTGATTTAAATCATGATTTAAATAAAAATATGCAATTTTCTCAAAAACTTCTCCGGCGATTTTGTTCATATTTCATAAATAAATGTTTTAGTAATAACTACAATATTATTTTATTTAATTAATGGGAACGAGAAAGTTTAGTGCGATGGTCTGTACCTTGTATTGTACAGTCGTGTTCAAAAGATCCTGGCCACTCACCTTGCTTTAAAAGGTCACATTCTGGCAACCCTAGATACAAGTTTCTAATACTTTGGCTCTGCATTATTATTGTAGTAGTAGCAGCTGTATTTGGCCACGATTTAATGTCATTTTCAGGCCTCTTAGAGATATTTACACTACTACTTTTGGCACCTCTGCTCAGCGGCAGTGACTCAGTTGGAGAAC